>JXSR01S039296.1:0-19585 GCA_000969725.1 Ophiothrix spiculata | reverse complement strand
GTATAGGGCTGCTTCCCTATGGAATAGTCTTCCTGTTGATATTCGCACAAACTTCTTGAACATGAGTTTGAATGACTTTAAAAGTGCTTTAAATACATATTTGTAAATTTTCTTCATTATTTTTCCTTGTATATTCATGTAAAATTGTTGTGCATATTTTATAACATTCTTCATATCATAATTATTGTTCACATTGAACACATGTATATAATTTGTTTAAATATTTTCTGGACCTCTTGGGAGACCAGTACTTATGTATTGAAAGAGTTTTTATCCAGAATAAAGAAAGATTAAACTAAACACTGTAGATGGAGCGGTCACAGCCGACAAATCGGTCACAGCAGACGAACCAACAGCAGAAGACCTACTAAGAGGCATAGATTATGGCCTTTCAGCAACCGCTACCATTGCCCAAGCTGATAGCAGTGCCGATTCAGAGTGAGATAGTCTGGTCAGCGAGTCTACAGGTCAATCAGATGAAGATACTTCTATATATTTCTGGTGTGATTGCTGTAAGAGCAGCAGACAGCAGCGCTGATAACAGCAAGAAGATCTGACCACTGAAAGGTAGGCAGGCTAGTTTTTCAGATGTAGACAATTTAAAAAATTTTAAAATTTTAAAAAGCAAGCACTTTCTGAAAGTTATACAAAAATGAATGATATGTATTTGCTCTCCAAGAAGTGGCATTGAGCAAGTTCATCAAGAGGGAGACCAACATCTGTCACTAACGTCACAACCAACCATGCCAACGTAGTTCAGCTCTGATAACAATGGCAAAGACAATTGACAATAATAAACCCGTGTTCACAGTATTTTATTTGTTCGTGTACATGTGTAATTGAGTTAATACAAATTCTCCAGCCAGAGCAAATTCACACAGACTGCTCAGTATGTGTACATGTTAAGCTCAAAACATCACTATTTTCACAGAAAGTTTTAAAACGCAATTTTCAAGATACATATATGCATAAACACATAAAAACAATAATCATGCTAATGTTAAGACTTGACGTTTCTAAATTTAATTATCTCAAAATAAATGAACAAAACAAAACCTCCCATGACTAATCCTGGACAATTTACCATCAATGTGACCACAAAATCTATGATTGCCAAGCTGCTTGCTCGCCTGTGCTATGAACTAATTTGTATTCTAAATGATCATCGTGCAAAGTCGTATGGCGGGACAAAATTTTTGAACAAAACAAAAACAAAAAGAAGGGAAGAAAAATAAACAAATGCAAAAGAAAAAGAAAAAATGTAGCATGCAACCAGTAACACAAAACTAAGTATGTATTTCTAACTTTAAGGAACTTTATTTGTAAACTTATTTCATTATGTTTACTTGCAGGATAACGTGTCAAATTATGTGGATAACACAATATCAGCCAGTGCAAGACAGATCCTCATAGCCAAGTGGATTGGACAAGTTTGGGAAGAGATGTTTGCCACAAAGACTCTGTTACACAATTATCTTCAACTGCTTGTTCCTTCATTTATTTTATTGCTTGTGAAACTTCAATAGTGAAGAGACGTTGGACAGAGGAGCAAGGAATTGTTCAAGAACCGTCTATCAAGTGAGAATGCTCTCAAAATGTTTTACACTAATAAACTTAGTTCTCGGGAGCACAATGTATTGTCTAAATTGAAACAAACAGTTAGAGTTGACAAGAAGGTGAGAACAACATTCTCCTGTTGCACCAGCAGAACAGCAGAAGGTGGAGCTGCTGAACAGGATGTATGCTATTGCAGCTACAATCAACACCCTGCCATTAATTGCATGATCAATCACAACAACCTGCCCTTCATCAACCGGCAGCAGAACTAAACCCATCGCAGCAACCTGCCAGTGCTGCCTTTCAACAACCAGCTGACCACCGTGATGTTCAAAGCACTCATCAAATAGCAGCACATCTCCTTGACCAACGAGGCATTGCCATTTATTTCATCAATAAATTTTATGAATTGACAAACATTTTGGCTTTTATTTAAATCTGTGCAATTTTAAAAGCTAACGATCTGGACTCATTGAGAATAAAAGGGGCGAGTGCGAGATTTGATTTGTTCTAAGAGGTGTGTTTCCATGTGAATGTTTGTTGCAAAAAATCTGACAAGAAATTGCCAGATATATACGGAATGATTAACAGGATATTCTTGGAAATGCTTCTGAATGGCATAATCACATACATCAATTATTTTGGACAAAATACTTGAAACAATTTGATAGAATATTAATTTGTACATTCTGTTTCATGAATGGCTTGAACCCTCATGTGCTATACGATTGGGTGAGTTGAATAATTTGTGTTGAGATGTCGCAGCAATGCATCACCTCTGAAGTGTATTTAGAAATTTTGAAGATGAAAAGGCATTAATAACAATATAGGAACATATCGTCTCTACTCATGGAATATCTTCTATGGCCGATATGAATATTTAGACGGGATGGTGAGACATTATCACAGAGTAGCAACATATATGGTAGCGGAAGCCCGAAATTCAATTATGCCATAGACAGAGTGCTTATACAACAATCACGATAATGCCATCGAGGGAGACTGGATGATGTGCGATGGCTGTTTAAATTTTTTTTGAAGTAGATAAGCAACAGGGGAGATGGCAGTGAAGAAGGCAATAGAAAAGAGAAAAAAATGGTGGGGTATCTGGAAATTAAAACTGAAAACCATTAAAGCATAAGTCAGCTGGATGCATCTTCATCTATCGAAGAAGAAGAGGTATGCCTACTTTATACACTGCATACTAATTATGATAAATATTGTGGCAGTGAATGTTACGTGTAATAGACCTGAGAAATTAAGTTTAATGTTGAAAACCGATCAGCGTAGAATGAGATGGTGTTGTCCTCATAATGACTCATGATTTGAAAGACAAGACAACTGAGGACAATTATACTACACTTCTGTTACACAATACTGAGCTTTGACAATGCAAACAGGAAGCTCAGAAGTATTAAACTTTATGTTAAACTGGTCTAAAATAATATGTATGTCACAATTCTATCAAGGGTCAAGCTTGAAACCCAGATAGGTGAAAAGGTATTGAGGTTCAACAGGTTGATAGAAGTTAGTGAGCAACTGTTAGAGCAGATAAATGGCAGCAAAAAGGGACACATCATATGGATGCCCTTGGTCAGATGTAAGTACATTTTAAGATTAATGGCAGCATGGACAGATGTAAACTTACATTTTAACAGTATACTTTTTGATACTTATTTATACATAATTTGTTCTTACAGAACAAAAAGTACTGTTTGAGTATACTTAAAACTTCACTTAAATGACTTAATCCTTTTAGGCTAATTTAAAAAAATAATAAAATTGCCAATTTTCACAACAAAGATGCAGTGTTTCAGTGTGACAAGGCAACTAAGGGTCAACTTGAGTGGCTGTCCATTGTAATCAAACTTGCTCTGAGTGCTGACGAAGAAAGAACTTTCACTCTTTGCGTAGAACCAGTGGTATTGGGACTTCTGATGTGACGCTTGGCACTTTCCAGAAGTATTTAGATCAGCTGTGTGATATAGCAGTGAAGAATGGATTTGCAAACACCTGGGAAAGATGTCAGATAGAGCCAGCACTGAAAACTTATAAATATGAGGATTGTTTTTGTACCTGGTGGATGTACATGGGAACTACAGTCGCTAGATCTTAGCGTCAATGGATTATTTGAACAACTGTTGTCAGACTCGTTTACAAAATGGTATGCCGATGAGGTTGCAAAGTTGCTTAGCGAGGACATTGGTGATGTTGATGGTGATATTGAAGAGGAAGAGGCAGTCACCAAAGTTGATTTGAGACTGTCATATTTAAAGCCGCTTCATGCAAATTGGTTGCTCAAGCGTATGGATGCCTTAGCCCAAGATAACAATATAAATTATTTGTGGATTTCAGCTGTCAGGAATTACTGAAGCTATCGAGAAATCTCTAAATGAGGAATTTAGTTCTGATGAGGAAGTGCCAGTTATTGAAGAAGCTTAAACAGAGACTCTGAATCTTGTAGTATCATTACAAACTTATAGAACTAAATATGTTGTTTATTTGCCGGGATAAGTTGACCTAAAACTGAACTTCCAATTCCTAAATCAAGTGAAACTGTTTTGATCTCCAAAAATTTTGTTTGCAGGGTATCATCACCTCAGGTATTCTTGGCCTTTTGATAATTTTCTCAATATCATTTTTTGTTTTACCTATTTAATGTGTCTTTAATGAATTTATGTCATGTTGATTTTTGTATACAGAGAATTGACAGCTTTCCCCCCCCCCCAAAAAAAAAAATGCATCAGGCCAAACAAAGATAAACAAAAAACGCTTGTTTTACGGGAGAGAAGACCTTTCAAAGGTCTGGCAATTTAAAAAAAAGGTCAAAAATCAAACTTAAATATGAGAAAAGATGAATCATCTTCACAAACATATCAGCTTCCTATACTCAGCAACAGGAAGATTATAAAACCCTCCTGAGAAATGTGTACAAATTGAGGAAAACTCCAGCAACTCATATTATAGTTATGAGTATATCCCATGGTGAAAGGAGGAAAAAAACCTATGCAATTCCGGTAGTCTACTTTCCATACACTGAAATTACTGATGAGAAATTATGAGAGTTTGGCAAGTAAGTGAAGGAGGAGATGAGAAAAATAGGACTTATTCCAGTAAGGAAACAGGGACGAATGTCAGAATAGATAACAATTATCTACTTCCATGTTTCTGCTGTCTCCAAGATTTTGAAACTTTAATTAGTACATTTTGTTCCCCCCCAAAAAAAAGCGTATTATGAGAAATAGTGAAAATTGTCTGAAATGACTTAATTAGTACTATTTGTTATTTTTCTCTCATTTTACAGCAACTTAAGATGTCAGCATTTCACAAATGCAAGTGTAGTATCCTCCACCGTTCTTTCAGAAGCCGAGACCTTCCTCCTCTCCAAAGGCCTCGGTTTCTGTCCCACCCCTCAAAACATCGACACCCTCAAACTTGGTCAAGACATCAATGATTTTTTTAGACACATGCGCCTCAAAGAATTCTTTTTTGATAAAGAAAATGATTCATCGGAGACATATACTCCATACCCATTTAAACTTAAAAGCACCTGGCAACCACCCAAATGAAATCCTTCATCTTGAAATATTCCTCAGCAGAGTGGGAAATGATATTAAAATCGTAACTTTCAACAGACATTTATAACGACAATCTTACACGCAAAGAAATGCACTGATATCACTCTGCCATAAGTCTGATACCTTAATCAACCTGCCTACAAAGGCTCTGCCATTGTTGTCCTTGATAAGGAAGCTTATATCAGCAAGGGCGCACATCAACTTAGTGATGTTTCTGCATATAAAAAATATGCAATGACCCTACCCAAAAAATTCAAACGTTGTTATTAATACACTCTCTAAACTCGACATTGACAAGGAATTAACTACATCATGCATCACCCCATACCCCAACAGTGTTTGTTGTCTTCTCTTCTACATGCTCTTGAAAGTACATAAAGTTGGCACCCCTGGCCGCCCTATAGTTTCAAGCATGGCCTGCCCTACAGCTGAGATATTCCGCTTCATTGATTATCACCTTCATTGGAATCACTACCCTCATATATTCAGGACACCACCCATTTCATCAAGCATCTTCATGATATAAATAAAAATATTTCCTGACAATTCATTTCACAGTGTTGATTGCATTCTATTCTACCACAAGCAATCAGATGAGTGCAATCAACACTGTGATATGTAGGAAACATATACCTATCAGTTCTGTGGTAGCTCAGTGGTAGAGGGCCCGACTGGTAAACGGGAGGTTGTTGGTGTTACAGTAGAATGCAAAATTTGCGTGTGTTAAAATATTACAGCGCGAAATATTAAAGTTGAGATTTTGCACTATTTTAATTACGTGTGATTGCCTTATCACTCATCTAATTATAATGATTATAGCGGCGTTATGATACCGCTATGCGTGAATAGGTTTCTTTCATACTGAGCTGGCGCGAATTTCAATAGAAAATCAGTCCCTCGTCAGATTTTGTCTCGTTTAGACGTCAGCAAACTGCTGATTCATGTTTTGTTTGGACCAGAGATGTGAACTGAAGTTGTAGTTCCACATAAAATTGGGAATTGGCAGGGTTTCTTAAATTATGAAACAGTGGCCTGCAATATCCCGTTAAATTTGATATTGGCAGAGTTTCCGCCGAACGAAAACAGTAGTCTGCAATATCTAGGTAATTTTTCATGAATTACAAAAATTGGTCCTTCGACAGCGAGTCACTTTCCAAAACGTTACGAGGTGATATGAGTTCACGACCTTCAGTATGGTTAGCCGACCAAAAGCCATTTTAAATGGTAAGTTTACATGTAAATTGTGTTGTAAAGTTTTATGTGAATGTATTGTGAAATTTTGATAGTAACGAGAAATGTTATTCAGCTCATGGAAAAATGTTTCTTGCAATTTTATTTCATTGCGAAATATTTTGTATAAAAATTATCATTTGAAATATACCAAAAGTCGTCAAAAGAAAACAATTCTATTTTACAGCGACGACAATGTCTTTAAAATTGATGGAAAATTATTTCGTCGATATTTCAAATCTAGATAAGAAATTTATGAAACTTTTGCATCCACAAAGATTTGTATGATTGAATGTCCAGATTCAGTGATGCAAACACACAACCTTCTTGGTTTTATTCATTTTACGATTATTCGTGTGCACTCAGGTAATTTTCGATGATAAAACCGGGTTATTGAATTGTGCGCACTCATGTAGTTATTATGATAAAAGTGTGTTATCTGTGCAAGGACATTAAAATCAGTAGATATTTAATTTGATGTTTAATAGATATAATTATGAATTGGAAAAAAATCAAATCATTGATTTTGATATTAAATTTTTCTGTTCTTGAAAATGACGTAACTGCCACGCCTTTTGTAATTTGGGGCGTACGTAAATTTATGAATGAACGGAACTACTTTCTGTGCATATAATTAAATCGTCTTGTGTGACGTTATTTCTTTCATAATTTCTCAAAATTGTATGCAAATTTTTGGAACCGTATTTTGTTTAATTGAATTACAATATTAATTCTCATTTTTTTAAACTATCAAATCAAACGTGATTTAAATTTTTGTTTGAACCTCAAACGGAGTTTGTAAAATTTTGACGTAGAACTGCGTCTGATTCAAGTAAATGAATTGAATTAAATGAATTCAATAAAATACAATTTTACGTTCATTGATCAAACCAAATTGTGTTTGAAAGAAATTTAAATGTTACCTAAAAGTTTGGAAACAAATATTATTTTGTATACGGGTATTTGTTTATCCGTAGGCTTTTAAACTTGGGTGTCTTTTGGATCTACTGTTTAATTGTGTGTGGTGATGTACTTGGTATCCGTGGGTCAGTTGGAGCAACTTTACCAATCTTGGGAGTTCTACATTTCACAATTACGTTGAAACATTCCGTGTACGATATCTTCATATCTACGGTAGATCGTCTTTCTCTTATGTGAGTGTTATCTATTCCATTCAACGAATCTACGTGGACATTTATCGTTTTGTACCGTCACATATCGCGATCGCAGTGTTTACTAAGATCCAAAGATTTTCATAAAAATTTCTCTGTCGCAAATATGCATATTATGAGGCCGGTCACGGAAGGACAGCAAAACGGACATGGTTTTTCACCTTGAATACATTTATTACCATAATATTCAAATAAGGATCATCTTCGCAATGCCTTTATCAATTTGCACCATTCTTTCACTATCTGAAAGCTTCATTCACGGTCTATTTAGAAATTAATAATATTTGTTCGAAATTACTTTTGCTCTTACAATATGGCTTCCATCTAATTATTGCAGTTTTTTTGACTCGCGTGGTATAGCTGCAGCTACCATGAAGCATGGGAGAAAGAAATTACTTGGATTTCCAAAAGTTACACGCGGTATGAACTTTGCTTGTTGCAACTTGATTTCAGAGTAGACAAAGAGGCAAGCATGACTGCACAAAACACTCCAATACCTCAACACAGATTCAAAAGCATAACACTCTCCTTTGTCAGAAGTCCCGCCCTCATGACCTTTGGTCACAGGTGGTTGATGTCTGACTGGCCGCATACACAGTGGCGTAGCCAGGTTTTCGAAACTGGGGGGGCCACAATATGAAGATGAACCGACAGAATTGTATTGAGTGCTGTATCGCCGCCCGACCTACGGCTGGTCGGCTCAACTTTACCGACGGGCGCTTGTTTTAACCGACGGACGGGTCATTAATGGGGGGGCCACGGCCCCCCCGGCCCCCCTCTAGCTACGCCACTGCGCATACACATATTTGGTATATTAATTGTTATTTTTTTAGGTCAAAGGTGTGAAGGGGTTCAGTGTCATGGTCCTTCAAAGACGTTGACATCAGCAAATGTTTCCTTGTGGATTTTATGCATGGAACATGTTTAGGGACAGTGATACAGCTAATTGCCACATGGATTGATGATGCCAAATTTTTAGTGAAGAATAGGATTGAGACGGTTGAGGATAAGTTAGCATCTATTTCTCTACCATCATCCATGAGAAGGTATCCATTGAAGTTTGGTGATATTGCCTGCACCAAAGGTAATGTGTATATTTCATGAATAACTTGATATAAATGAAATAATTGTTGCTTGGTGCATTGTTATTTCATGTTGCTTTTGTTATGTTTGTTGAGCTCAGGGGCCATGCGCACTCTTGGGCAGATTTGTGTGCTGCATAAATGTACATTATTATTATTGTAATTGATCAGCACTTCCTTTTGCAGGGGTAGGGGAGCATGGACTTGGGTCAGTGTTGCTTTCTTGTATTCAACAGGGTAGGGGGACTTGGGTCAGTGTTGCTTTCCTGTATTCAACAGAGCAGGGCAGCATGGACTTGGGTCAGTGTTGCTTTCCTGTATTCAACAGGGTAGGGCAGCATGGATTTGGGTCAGTGTTGTTTTCCTGTATTCAACAGGGTAGGGCAGCATGGACTTGGGTCAGTGTTGCTTTCCTATATTCAACAGGGTAGGGGAGCATGGACTTGGGTCAGTGTTGCTTTCCTGTATTCCATTCTCTTAGCAATAATTACTAACCCAATTTATAAAATCAGACTAATAAACATGACTATTAGCCATTGAATATTATCGACCCAAGTGTTATATGGGGAGTTACTAGGAAAATGACTATTGAGCACTTGAATAGGCAGCTTGCTGTATTCTAGTAGTAATGGAATAAATGTAAAGCGCTTTGATCAGTTCTGGAAAAGCGCTATATAAGCACCAACATTATTAATAAATAAAGACCATTTATTGACTTCAAGAGTACAGCTGCCTCAAATTTGCAAACAAGAGTCGGACATGTGTTTAAGGGAAGCTTTGGATTTCAGATATTGATTAACAGACCTCCGCGCACTGAATGGAAGAAATTACAAAGACAAATATGAAACTTTTTGGTAGTACATGCACACATTTCCTTGTGACCAGTCAGCTGTCCATAACGTCTTTAAAAAAAGTTTGCAGGGTCCGCGTCACTACAGTGATGGAATCAGGTCTAGTTTTCTTTATTTTTTGCTGCCTAGTTTCATCAGTTTCTCAAAAAGTGTTCTGCCACAAAATCCCCCTTTTCAAGGGATCATCACATATAGGTATATTGGAAGGTTTGTCATCGGGAAGGTTTGTCATCGGTATCCATGCTGTGCTCATTCTCTTATGGTGGAAATATAAGTGACCATCACTTTCTGTGGAAAGTGGACACTTCATTAGGTTCAGAGTCCAGAACAGATGACTGTAGTTGCGAGGGGTACAGACCACATTCATGATCACATAGAAGGAGAACCAGAACAGATAGCTGTAGTCATGAGAGGTACAGATCACAATCAAAATCAAGATCAACAAAGTAACCAAAGTATCGCCTCATATGTTAAGATCGATGTACGCTAGTCTGTCAATGGATGCCAGTGCAGGTCAGAATCCTACAATGGATGAAAGACTTTGCATTGCACTTTTAGAGGAAACTCACTTGGTAGTAGACCTTAGGAATCTTATCAAGGGTCAGCCTGGCGGCACATTTGATTAATTCTTCACAGAAATGGGAAAAGAGATTATTTATATAAATTTCTCATAGCCATATAGTATCTTTAAAAAATATGGAAAGTCTAACTTACTGGAAAGTGGTTCACATACGGTGGCATTTCATTAGGTGGGTCAAAAATGTGTTACATGGTCAAAATGGTAAAAAAAACCTAAATTTTTTGATATGATGTTATTTTATTATTGATATCTTTCAATTCAAGTATCTTTTTAGCCAAATATTACATTTGTTTTGGCAAAGTGGTTAAACTGTAATTTTCAAACACGTTTTTTCTCAAAATTGCATGTTTTTACTAAAACAAGTCATAAATTGGGATGATTAATGGTAAACAGTTCATTTTTTCAGGATATGTTCTAAACATGCGAGAACATGATTATGTTGGTACTAAATCCAAGAGACTCACTCAACCTACAAAAAAATTGAATTGTCTGGCAAAACTTATTGTCAAGGAAGTTTAAATATCCAGATTTCAAGGTTTGTTCTGATTTGTCATTAATACGAGCAAAATAGCCAAACACTCTGTGAGTCTCACATAGCAGTATCAAATTTGTCTTTTAAGTCTCTGATAGTGTATCAAATTAAGAAGTAATAATTAAATTAATGAAACACTTCTCTAAAATTGGTACAAACAGTGTACACTTACATTTTACCTATCATTTCTTGTAATAAATTATTTCGTTGAATTCACATCTCATAAAGTATTCATTTGAAGAAGTATGGTCCCGGATAGGGTATCCATTCAAACTGATATGATAGAATTACGGTCTCAGATAGGGTACCATTTTCCCCAATTTTCAGTTTCTCATAGGGTCACCTTCAAAACCTGCGAACTCAGGTGGTTCCTCAGGCACAAATATCAGTTACCCCATGGTATTTTAGTATCCCTAACATTTTGGGTATTTGATATGAGAGGTCAACAAAGCTTCAATCAGGATCAAATTGTTATCAAAAGTAATTGTATCTTGGGGACCCCACAGAGGTATCAATGAGTGCTCTAATAAGCATATTATTCATTTGCAGATATCGCAAGACACAACACACTACAGAGTGGTCAAGTCTTCAAATTTACGATCTTCTCTTGCAAATAGTCATCTGAAAGGAGATACTATGTCTACTTGCCTACTAATGATGATCATAAGGATATTCATGTTATTGGTGAGGTAAGGATGCTGCACAGGGTTAATGTGGTTGTTTTAAACATCAAACGAAATGGCAAATTATTATGCAGATAATTTGGTGCTTGTGATGGTAATCACAATCTATGTTGAAAATATCTTCACAAGCTAATCGGCTTGGGACCCAAAGCCTTCTAGTGGCAATGCTGTATTGCTCAAATCCAAAAAATGGAAGTTAACAAGTGAAGGACTATAAAATTATATAAAATGAAATGACAATCCTACGAAGAAGGTACAGAATGCACCGAGGTTCAGAAATGATACGAGAAGAATACATAAGAACAAATTAAAGGTAACAGGAAAGGAATCAATGTTGATGCTATGAATTACAAGCAGTATTAGGTCAATTAACAACACTTTTTTTTTTATCTCTATGGTAAAAAGAAAGAGGGATTTTATTGGATGACAATTTTGAGATCGTCCAGCGTTGTCTGGGGGAGTAGTTGTTTTCTCAAAAAGGTAATCATTTGTCTGCAACTTCTGCATTCTGCATACTTTGATGGATTGAACCAAACTTATGTAATATGTGCAACATGGCAACTCCTATTGGTTGATAAGGTCAAAGGTAACATAATAAGGTCAAATGATCATAAGGTGCAGATCTAAATGAAAATGAATAATTTGCCTATAGTTAAGGTCCTATTGGAACCAAAATTGATAATGGTTACGCAGGGTTTGACTTTACTGTCGGACCGTCGGTCTCGACCAACAGAATTTCGGAAGGACCGACCAGGTCAGCAATGAGATGGCCCTTCGGTCCATTTGTTTTTTAGGCTGTCACTGATTTTGAAAATAAAAGTCCTTCTGAGGGACCTGTAAATGTAGTGAAGGACCTGTGGATTTTGACACTTACTGGTCCTTCTGTTAAAAGTGTAAAGGCAACCCCTGGTTATGGAACTTATATGGTAAACTGTATTTATTGATTATAAAACGTCACATACCAAGGCCAAAGGTCATGTGTGGTAAAGTTGAAACGTAGGCTGCAATTGTCAAATTAGCCTCAAGGAGGAATTAAAACCCTCTACTATGTAATCTCTAATATTTATTCTTATCAGGATGACTGTAGCTACCAAAAGGTTGATCATGCTGTTGTGAGGAAGATCGAAGCAGTTGTTGGGAGCTACGATATTTGTACGCCTGCGGAGATGGAAATCATATTAAAATATTTCATTGATCATGAACTTGGACTAGAGTGTGCACCATCTGAGGATGAAACTCAATTTTATCCCAGCAGGAGTGATATACGGTAAGTAAAAAAGGTATGATAAAATTAGCTGGAAACAGTATACTTTAGGTCGCATCAAAACTATACACACTAACCTGAACATAATAATTGTGTCATGTTACTTTCATTTTGCGCCGGTAGTTTTTTTATGTAACATAACTTAAAATTTCTGCACAAGTGCAAGTAACTTGTTTTTTAGAAATTGAACACTAATCTTGACAGAATCATCCACCGAATCCACCAGGTCAATAGTAGTGCAATTTCAATGCAGAATTGATGTAAATGATACAAAGAGTTATAAGTTATATATTTTCTATATTTTTTGTAGGAAATTGCTGCTGCCTCTTGAGAAGATGACACTTGAGGATCTTTTTATGCTATTATGATGCTGATGCCCATGTACCACAAGGATCCAATACTCAATCCATGGCAAGACTCTAGATTGCGTTCCATTGGCAAGCCATCGGGAAATAAGCCAGTGGATGGCCAGCGGATGGCAACTAATTTGCATGTGAAATTGCGATTGGATGTTTATCAGATGGTATTGCTATCCGTCAGACTTGGTGGAAATCCATCATCAAAATTAGCCTTCGATGTGCGTAGGGGAGCGCATGATGATCAACATTGTGTTTTTGTATATTTATTTACGTAGGCCAATTTAGTTCAACTTCATATTCATTATTACAGCTAATTGTTCTCTCTACTAAAGAAAATGCCTTGCTACCCTTCCCAATTGTGATTAATTGCTTTGTGCCTTTTTGAAATTCATTAGGAAGTCTAGGATGATGACCTTACCATACAGAACCACGCTCAGACAGTACACAAATTTCTCAGACCTGAAACCCCCAAGGATATAATCCCAAAGTCATCGAAGAGATTATGCATTAGGCTGATATACACGATCGTGAATATAAGAGAAATGTGAGTCTTATTTTTGATGAGATCAAGATTAAATCTGGCTTAGTGTATTGTTCATCCAGTGGAAAGCTTGTGGGATATACTGATCTCGGTGTTATAAACAATGACTTATATTGGCCTTTGCGAAAAGGGTAGAGAATGGTGGCAAAGGAAGCTCTCCTGATGTTGCTACCCATGTCCTATCTGCCATGGTTTGAGGCATTTTTTGACTAGTTCATACTAGTATGGGTTTCTTTCCTACCAGCACTGCTAGTGGCGATGCCCTGTTTAGCATCATTTGGGATGCAGTTGAAACATTGCACTGTGTGGAATTCCATGTGAGGGCGTTCATCGCTGATGGAGCATCAACTAATAGGAAATTTTATAAAATGCACGCAGAAGACAAGCATAGAATAACGCACTGTACAACTAATCAATATTGTAAAATTTATCTTATATGCGATCCTCCCCATTTAATGAAGGCCATCACAAACAATTGGGAAAATTCTGGCCACCACAACAAGACAAGGACTCTCATGGTAAATAAATGTTTTGTGATTTATTAGTACCATGAAAAATTTACATGAAAAAACGCGTTTAGATTGAATAATTTATTTGTATACAATAAAACAGTATCAAAGTAGATATGCTAAATTATAATATACTTTTCCTATTTCAACAATGCATTTTCTGATCATTGGATGCGATTTTTGGAATTTACAAAATGTCTTAAATGAGATCATTAGTCAAGTTCACTAAGCAGTTGTGGTGCACCGTAGTTGTGATACGTTCAAAGATGATCTGAAATGTGTGATTCATCATAAGATATAATATTACATGGGAGAAATTCACATTTATAAATCGCAATATTGTGATATAAGATAATCGGAAATTTGCGATGAGTCATCGATGATATTGATTTTGTTTTTGAAAACACCATGTTTTGAAGTTAATAAACTGCGAAGCTCTCGACCATTTTATAATTACTGATAATGACTTTGTTTTTGATACGCCATGAATTGAATTGACGTTTGATTTCTCGCCTATTCATAATTGTTGATGTTGACTTGTTGATGTTGACTTGCGCATATCTTATTCAAATCTGAGAAAGGCTTTATCAAAGTCTAACAGTCATTGCGCCAAATTGAAGAAAAGTTATAAGAAAATAAAAAAGAATACAAAGTGTGCAAATCTAACCTAAAGAAAGAAAAGTTGTTGTGAAAAAAGGAATCTCAGGAAATTGTACGTAAAGACCTTTCAGTTCATACTCGTGCTCTTGGAAGCATTCCCTGAGAGCATCTGTGATTGATAAGAGAAAACTTGTTCTGTTCTATTTAGGTCTTGTTAATTGTGAAGCACATAACATAGTCATAGAATAATTTCACCAAAAAGTTCAAGAAACTGACTCCGATAGACAATGAACATAATAAAAGTGAATCATCAAGTTGATAAATTGGAAGTGATAAGGCTTCACATGCTCATCAAGGATGAGCATATTATTTCGGAAAGGGCGTATTCGGCTATTGTATCAATTTCCGATTTACCAAAATTGTACAAATTGAAGCAAGAAATGGACAGAGCAAGTGCCTATGTAGAGTACAGCAAAACACCGGGCAAGGAACCAGGGGTAGAAAGAAATATGGAAATGAACATAACAAAATCAAGGTCAAATTGAGTGGGGATGGGACAATTGTTAGGAAGGCAAACCACTTCGTTAATGTGACTTGCACTGTTCTGAATGATAAGGGTACAGCTACATCTGAGAAGCTGGTCACGAGCCAGTGGCTATTATAAATGCCCATGAAAAGTACAACATTCTGAAATCTCATCTATCAAATATAGTTTGTACTGTAGAAACTTTGGAAAAAGTATACTATAGTTCCCACCAAAAACTATACACTAACCTTAACCCTAACCCTAAACTAACCCTAACCCTGACACTAACCCTCAACCCTAACCAATGTTGGAGTACTCGAGTACAGTACTCGTACTTGTACTTAAGTACATTTTTTGAGTACTTGTACTCGTACTTGTACATGAAGTACTCGTACTTGTACTCGTACTCGACTGGTAAGTACTTGAGGAAAACAAGCAAATTCAGCCGAGTACAGGCGAGTACAATTCTTTTATTCAATATTAAATAAGATAAAAATAATCATTTTATTTTCTGTTTTATTTATTTTTTCCCCATTTTTTTTTTTTGATATTTTATCTTTTCATATATTTACTTTTTAGGCCTATATCCATAGTACAGGTAAAATGCACCAAAAAACCATAACAGTTGATGCATCCAATATACACACACCATTGCATAGCTAAACCCATTGAAGACGACCACCCAATTGGGTGAAAATCATTCAGTCAGTCAATCAATACTGCAATTATCATATTCTTGCTCTCATAGGTGGTGGACCCGGGGGACGGGGGGGGGGGGACACGTCTCCCCTAAATTTCACGAGGGGACGGACCCCCTCAAAAATAAAGAAGAAAGAAAGAAAAGGAAATTCCCTTTGTTTTGATAATATAAACGTTAAAAATCATAAAAAAATTGCGCTCTTCGCGCGAATTATCAGATTTTTTGTCAATTTTTAGTAAAAATTTGTCATTTTTGCGCAAAATTTTAAGATTTTTAAAATAATTTTTAGTTGAAATTAGCCGATTTGACAGATTTTTTGCGCACGCTAAGCGCGCATTGCAAAGAAAATCAGTTTTTCTCCGACTATTTTTGCTCAAAAAAAGCCACCCCCTATAATTTTTACCTTCCGCCGCCACTGACTTGCTCTGACTTAATTAATTGAGATCAAAGGGCATGGTAAGAGATGGGCATGCAGGTACTGGCCAGAATTGCAAAGCTACATCTTATTTTAAACTTTGCACAGTGCCCATCACCAACTGATAAACAATGTCATATATTTGAAAAGAAGATTAAAGTTAAACTTGTGTTTATAAATGAAATGTTTTGTGTGTGTTTATTTTTAGTTTGTAATTCAAAAGTACTCGTACTCGTACTCGGACACATGTACTCGTACTTAGGAGTAAGTACTCGTACTTGTACTCATACTCGAATGGTGAGTACTCGTACTTGTACTCGTACTCGGATAAGGGGTACTCGAATACAACACTGACCCTAACCTCAAATTCTGGTTGGGACCTAAAGTACACTTGGTCCCAAAATTACTCTGATGGCAGCCTGAGAGCAGAACTAAGGACAATTGCCGAAATAATTGAACGTTCAAACAAGCCTGAGAAATCGAAGACAAAGTTTTGGTGTGTGCGAGAACCAATCTTTACTTCAATCCCGTTAAGGGGAAACACGTAAACTACCGGCAATGTGGTTCAGATATCTGAACTAGTCTGAACAGTCTAATTCTTCATTTATCTTAAATATATCGACAATTTATCTTATCCACAGGGGTGGTTTTGTGCTTGGGTGCCATTTCTATGATTTTAAAGGAACAACTTGAATATGTTCTGGCCAGATGCTCGATAAGTTTACGTGTGTCCCCTAAATAGGGTTATTGTTGACACTCTGTATTTGTTCTAGCTATAACTGACAAATTGACAGATAAATTGATCAGAGACCTGGAAATCACTGATCGTATGACCACCAAGAAAGTATTTGATAGGTCAAAGGCATCTCACATTGTATCTTCATTGTGTCTTATGAAGAAATGTTGGTTGGATGTTGTATACATGGAGTAAAGTTCTTTGTTAAGGAAGGTGGTAGGGCAAAGACTTGACTGGTCCTAAAAAACTAAGGTTATTTGCAAATCTAGGTAAGGTTAAACGTTATGGAGAGAGTTCATTTCACTCTACGATTTGATGCATAGCTCTAGATCCAACCTACACAGCTAGATTATTATGACTGCTACATTGCTGTAGCATCGGATGAGCAGCGCTGCTCATCCGTACTTGCCTACAGTATCGGGGGTCAAAAAACACTATGGTCATCTTATCTCTGTACCACTTGTGTAGCACTAACGCTGGTACCTTTATTAGTGCTACAGTACTGTACCTTCATTATCGACCGCATATCTCGCTGTAGCAGCGCTGTAGCACTGACGGAAATCTGCTCGAGAAAGCAGCTCACTCGCGGCAATATTTACTCTCATTTTCAGAAGTCGCAGTTCAGAATTTATTCACCACGTACATTTTGTTTGGTACTTGGTAATTACGAGTGTAATATTTACAGTAAATAGGCACAAACAGGCACAAATAAAATTCTGGCACTTTGTATCTTGTTCTGTCATTTATTCATTTGCATCATTCATCGGACATATTGAGTAAAAACACACAAATGTAATTCAAATATCGAAGTAAATATTGGCTAACTTACGAAAAATGAGTTTGGCGAGTCTATTCGTACAATACTGTAACTCATTTCGCCGCGATGTTTCTAAAATTCAGACAAAAGTAAACATATTTTACAGACTAAAGTAAACAACCCATAGTAAATACAAACAAAATATATTTAGGTACAACATCATACATAATATTTACATCATTATCAACATAAAATTCACAAACTTGAGGAGAAAATTTTGACAGCTGCAGAGAAATCATGTGAACTGAATAGAAACGCCATGTAAACAAACCGAAGATGTCCTTCGATGATGCACATGCACGGCTGATCATGTTGAAAATGATTGGAATACAGGGAGTATTTTGATGATTATTAGAGTAACCAGAGAATCAATTAAATATTAAAACATTTTTGCTCATGGAACTCGAACTATATGATGTAAAATGCAGTTAAAAAAATATGAATCCAAGCTTAATGTCGGGGATAGTTGACAACGGTATATGCCTGTCGAATTCTGAAGACAAAACGTTCATGACACTCAAGTCTCATGCACTGCATTTGATCAACACAGGGATTTTCTCTGAAAGCACTCGTGATGTACCACCACACACTGATTAATTTTCCTATTGATAGAGGGGAGATCATGAAATTTCTTTACTGTGTGTATTGCCATTGACAAAATGTGGGTTTACAATGTACATTAACTTAAGCTGAATTCAGACTCGACGCAAACGCACGACGCACCGAGCATGCGCAGTAAAATATTTGAGGAGTTCCGATCAAAACGCAACACCACTTGCGGCAACGCAAATAAAGTTGAGAAAAGCTGAATTTTCCATTGCGTTTTCATGTCATCGGCTGCCGCAGTCCATTTGCATTTTAAGTGTGAATGAAAATGATCGTAAACGCAATGCAATGCGTTTTGAGTATGAATTCAGCTTTTTTAGCAATGTCAATTTCCATGATCTCTCTAGACAAGACAGTATGAAGTTTAATACTGCAACTTCCGCAAGGTATGGTTTACTCATAGATTTAGAGGGGAGAAACCAGGCTTTGTATACCAGCCCGTATAATGGCATCATCAGCCATGGAGCTCAAATTGGGGGTATTCGGTAGTGCCTACGTCCCCTTCTCACAAGAAGGTGACTGCCAGCTCCATTGAACTTCTCTATAGACGAATTTCATAAGTCAATATCTTCTTTCAGAGAGCATATAAATTTACCAAAGGTATGCCAGTATATTCTCATTAGTATTTAACAACATATAACAGGCCAATATCAGCTTCAGTTGAGTTTAAATGCATTTTTTTGATAAAAGTTGGTCAAAATCCAAGATGGCGGCGACCATGTGCTTTGACAAAAAAGTTGCCAAAAGTTAGTTTAAAAATTACTCTTGTATTTTAAAATAATCACAATAATATTCCAAAGTCATTGTGGATCATTTCAGTGAATGTTTGGGTCCTCTAAGTTTACTTAGTTTACTAAAAATTGATGAAGCAACTTTTACAACTCATGACTGTATGATTTCAATTGACTTTCATGTGACTCTATTGAGAGAGTCACAGTTGGGACTAGGTATTCGGGTCCACTCGGCTCCCTCCAAAATGAACTCGTGAGTACCGAAATTTGGTAATGCGTAGAGACAACCTGCGCAAATAATACTTTACGCGAATGATATGCCAATCTGCACGCAAAGCATGTGTGCATGTTTCAGCATGCGCGCAGTAAAAACAAGGTGCAATGCATCATTGGCAAGCTATCGGCAAAAACCCGAATACCCACAATTTTGTCTCCATGCCGGAATATAAATGGCGGCATGATCTCCCCTGTAAATCTATGTATTTACTGCATGTTTACATACAGGTCTGTGAATTG
>JXSR01S039285.1:1860-15175 GCA_000969725.1 Ophiothrix spiculata | reverse complement strand
ATGACTTACTGCAGGACCAACGCTTACAGGAACTCTTTCATACCCCGGACTTCCAAAGACTGGAATAAACTCCCCAACAACATTATCGACTGCTCATCTTTAGACTCATTCCAATCCAAAGTCCTCGATTACATTGGTCAGAAAAGTCACACCAGTCCATGACCTACAAGCCACACCCGTGGCTTATATGGACTGTACTGTCTGTCGCCATGTACCGACGAAGATGATGATGAAGATGAACGGTGTGTGCATTTCATTTCATGCGCAAACCATGTCCACATGTTCAGTAGCGTCTATTGCAACTTGCTCTTAGGCTTGGCGTCCAAAGACATTCTCTCAGCCTAGTGACATTTGCTCTTGATATTCGCTAAAATAAAGAACAAATGTTGCTCACATTGCGCGAACATTGTTTCAATCGATGAAAGCGAATGTCATTTGTGCATGTTGTACATAGTGGTATGATTATTGAATAAACAAACCCAAGAATATTTGGAGCGATCTTTGCTCCAATTCAATCTGAAGTGTAGCGAATGTCAAGAAATTTGTTTAGCAAATGTCGCTTCCTGTTGGAGCAAAGTTTTCTTGGTAGGGTGAGCGAATGTCACTCGGGTGAGCGAATATCTTTGGATGTCAAGCCTTAGCTAGATATGCCAGTTTTCCTGCGATTCTGTTTTGAAGAGTCTCGAAGTATGTCATGCATGCGCAGCTGTAATATGCCAGAGGTACAATAACTAGAACCCCATGAGTAACAATCTAAGATGGCCGTCATCCCATAGGTTTATGGCGTCAAATCAAAATGTTGGCCAGCTCTGCTTCTCTGTTTAAGTAACGGAAATTGAAAGGGAAATTTATGATGTTGTGCATAATTGGGCTGATTTAATTTAATTTTGACACAAAGCTCAGTCATTTGTAGTTACTGGAACACCTAAATCTTGTCTTTTGCTCAGTGTGTTTCTCACAGAATTGTATTGACTTCAGCTTACCTAGATATAGAAATGTCCAATCCAAATACTAAGTGTGTTTCCCCATTACTTATTTTCTATTGCCCCCAATTTAAATCTACTTCGCTCATGCCTCTTGATATACAATCCCCTACTGAACACAAAAACTTTGCCAAATATGTAGGAAGGAGTGGATAAAACAGCTGATTCCACTACTTTTTATCAAGATGTATCAGATAAGGAATGAAGAGAAATACGAATCATATACAACAAGAACATTAAAACCTATTAGACAAATCACAATCAAAACATTCAAGCCATGATTTCATCTTTTTATTGGAAAATGTCCTGGCCGAACGAGAACTCAAACCCTGGACCTCTTGAGTATGAGGTAAGTGCTCTAACCACTGAGCTATCTGGCCTCTCCGATAAGCCGAGAGTTTTAATAACCAAATGCTTGCAGTATAGAATGGACTGATGAATATTATTAGAAATATATATAGTACCATCAGTTTTGGTCCCGTGTACTACATGTAGAGTGTATCGTTATAGCTCAATATTCTTGTTTCGTCAAGTATGTTTGAAGCTGAAGCCCTAAGTCATTTAACATCATTTTAGAGCTACAAAATTTGCAGATCTTAACCATGAATATTGTGAGGGTTAATAATGGTCTGTATTTCATCTTTTAAAGGTCCACAGAGAGCCGTGATGGACAAATCTTACTACCAGGGCCTTCTACGAACCAAGATGAATGAACTAACAGCAGAAAACAACAAACTACAAAGACAGATTGACCAGACCAATGAAGAGAATAATAGCTATCTATCGTATGAAAAGAGGTAAGATTGTGCACTGTTTTAACTTGTAACGTCCTGCAGGGCAATGGTATTTCTACCCCAATTTGATGAGCCCCCATTTTGTTATCCCCACATGCAAACGGCCCTTATGACAGAAAAACTTTGAGCAGATGATCGTCATAAAAAAAAGAATAAATAAATAAGTTACAGGAGCATAATCTGATTTTTCAAAATTTGATCTTAAAGGGGCAATTCATGATCCACTTTTCACCCTCAAGGTCACCTCCATCAAAACCGAGTTTTTTAGCTTATACGAATCGTCAACTGGTATATGTTACGATCCCCAAACCATTCTTTCATACGTGCTTGCATTTTTGAGAAAATTGAGAAAATGTGTCATTTTCTAATTATTGTCGGGGCCCGACAGTAATTACAACACAGTAGCCTATGGGGATTTTCAAGATGCTGAAAAGCTTGTAACTTGGAATCGAATGGTCGGATTCAAGTGAAATTTTCAGTATATATTTTTGATGTACTCTTCTTCTTATTTAGCTAGAAAACAGGCGAGGTTTTTGTCACATCAAAATCATGAATTGCACCTTTAAGTGTCGATGAAAGAAGACCATTAAAAAGGTTTTAAGTTTCAAATGTCAATCGGTCAAACCGTTTTGTTTTTATGGGCAACTTTGTATTTCAGAACCGCCTATGTTACTGTGTAAAATTGATTATGGTTACCATAATTAGACACATTGTCACATGTATCTTCAAAAGGGAACATAACTTGGCTGTGAAATTTTGCATGGGTTAAAAGAAAAATATGATCAATATTTTTGTACCAAAATCTCAAAAAGTTTGAAAAAAAATTGAAGCAATTGGACTATGCTCCTTTAAGTAATAGCACTGCATGTGTGCTTATAAAATTTAGTTTAAATAATTTGGATGCTCCCCATAAATCCGTTGGCTGTTAGTGTGTTGACAACTGGTGATGGCAAGGTGTTCCAAAATGGCATGGTTGCTGGGAAGAATGAGTCGCTGCAACGATTTGATTGTAGCGGAGTTGAGTGTACTTCTGTCTATGGCCTCTACCAACCCTGTTGTTTTGTACCAGCTTATCGTCAACAACGGTGTTGACCAATTGGTTTGTTATTTTGTACATCATCGTCAGACACTGGTATCACCTATCAGGAGCATTTCTAAGAAGGCCCATACTTATTGATTTTTGTAATGTTTCATGTTTCAGAGCTGAAGGTCTTGCAGCAGAAATCAAGGAGTTACAAGGACAGCTAGGGGATTATAATACTGTAAGTACACAGCTCACACTGACAGTGAGGCTACAGCTTGGTGACTACCGTAAAGTATTCGGTTGAGTATCATGAGAATTTGATTTATAGATTATAACTGCATATTTCTTGACGCAAGTGAAATTGTGCAAAAAGTGAGTTGGACAACTAAAACTTCAGCACAAGGTGGATTATTTTTGTACAATTTCAGGAGCGCCAAGTAAAGAGCAGTTATTAATATAATTCATGATCATCGAAGATAATTAGAATATATATGTGTTAAGAAATTAAAAAGCATAATTATTAAAAATTTTCTATATTCCATGTTAAGCTTAATGTTAATTTAGTTTTACCTTTCCTTAAAATTTATCTTGCAATGCATGCTTGAGCATGTTACGTGCACGCATGCATGATATTAAACAACTCACTACTCGATACGCAGAGTGCAACTAGACAAGATTAATGAATGTAGGTATCGCATAGTGCATTGATCAATTACATGTACGCGTGCACTCGTTTGTGTATGGCACGTTTTGTTTTGAAGGAAAGGTAAAACTTAATAAAATATGGAACGATGAAAGGGGTTGTAACAAGAGAATAAAAAAGGCCTTATTGTTTTTCTCACACATTTTTTTGCGCACAATATATTCCAAACTGGTACTTAATCAGGCCAAATTAGAGTAGTTTACCAATAATAAATTAAAAAAGAAACACTGTTCATCCCTTTTTTCAAAAACCAAGACAAGAAGCAAAACAATTATTTACTTTGCCTTATATATCTCGAATTTGAAGTTATTGTGTTCAAGATTGGTATACTAAGTCATAGAGGGATCCTCTGTTATTTATTTGGCCTTCATGCACCTTGTGACTTTTCTAGACCCTCCACAGTCCTGTTGGCCCTGAAGAAAGTATGATGATGACTTCTGATTTATACTTGTGAATTCTGATTTATTTTTCAGTTGGTGGATAAAATCAACACTGATACTGAGATGGATGAAGTCATAGAGGACCACCAGGAGGTAAGGACACAATAACGCCACTGAAAATACTTGTACATTACTATTTTCTAATTTTCATATCAAGAGGGAATGTGCGATGACATTCAAACGTAGTGGCTGGTGTATAGTAACATCATTTTTTGGTAAGTCAAAGTAGTTGCCTTTTTTTGTTGAGCTTATTGTCATAATTATTGTGATGATGTGGATAAAATTTGGCAGATGATGTTGAATCTGTCCTACACTTGAAGTCCTGGTTCCAACACTTGAACCAAAACTCAAAACTACCAAACAGTCAATATGGTAATATTGTGGTCATTGAATATTCTGCAAATCATAATACCACCTGATTGCAACCAATGCAAAAGAAGTGTAGCACCAGGCAGAGCATTATGTCCCTTATGCTTGATTTTCACTTGTTTGTGGGATTTTCTTGCCGACGCTTATTGTTAAGCACGCGCAGTGCATGGTTTGTTAATTTCTATTGTTTATTCTCATGCTGCTGTTGGTGTGCGCACGTTTTCCTGTCATCCATCATCATTATTTGGGGTAATTGGTGCCCCTGCAACAATAATTTATCTTTTTATTCTCATTCTGAGTAACAAATTTTTGAGATACTTTTAAATCAAGCATGAAGTGAGCAATTTCCCCAGAACTAGTAGACACTATTATTGGAAAAGCTTACACCCTTTCCAAACATTAGATGTTCCAAATGAAATAGAGAAATACGTGTCGTGTGTGTGCGTATGTATATATATCGTGCTGTGATTTCCAATGCACGGCTCCACTGCGTTCAACGCTGAACGCACCGTCATAATGGATAGCAAGATACACTGTAACTAAGAATATAAGCCAAACTACCGTTTTACTTGCATGCAGTGAATTATTGTTGTCACTGTTAGCTGCACACATGTGTGTTGTTATTTTAAAGGAAATTTTAATGATTTCCATATTCTGTATATAAGTTGTGTTTATAACTACATGTATTTATGGTTAACTCTATTTTCAGCTTAAAATCCAGAATGACAGAGAGGCCAAAAATATAGATGACATTTTCACAGAGAGACAAGAGTAAGTTGAATAAATGTTGTTCTTTGTTTCCTAATTTGAATCAGGTAATAGCAAAGTATGCACCATCACTAATAATAAGCCTCCACTTTCAGACAAATTTTGTCTCATGAGAGACATTTGCCCACACCTACTCCTTGCCAAGAATACATTGCTCCGACTTGGGAAGACTTCCACTCACACAGTTCTAACCAATAATCACAATTCTCGTAAACTGTCCCGATTTTCTTGGAATCTTCCTATTTGATATGTTTTGAAAGGGTAAAAAGCAAAATTTCCTAATTTTGTGTTTCTCAAATGGTGAAAAATTGTTCAACATTTTGACTTTTGTGGGAAGCTTTAAGCTGCTAGTGGAGTACTTAATGGCAGTTTCATATGGTTTTGATTATTTTGGAACTGAAGCTGTCAATAAATAACTGTTTGGTGCTCAAGTTGTTCTTTAGAAGATTGAAATTGCCATCTTTTAATGCCTGATGACTCCTATGACAATTATAATACAAGATCAGCCTCCAATTTTAGACCCATTAAACTTAAACTCGATATTAGTACTCAATTAAATATTGTGGTCCTAAATTATGGAATTCATTAAATCCAGACCTAAAAATATCAAAGTCAATAAAGCAATTCAAATGTCAATATAAGAATAATCTTGTATCAAATTATAACAAATCTGATGTCTAAATAAATGATAATCATATTTATAAACCATAAATAAATCCGATTTTTAAGTTAAATGATGAAGAAAAAAACATATCTATGAATCCAATCGTAACCAATTTTTTTGTGAAATGAAATTATTAACATTAGCTTAAATGGAAATAAATGAAAATTAACTAAATTAGGGAGAATTAATCTAGTTTTATATGATCATTTTTTACCAATTTACCCAAAAAGCAGCATCAAAAACTTCCTAGGGTCCCAACAGAATCTCAGTGCACATCCTGAAAATTTTGCCTTCTCAAACAGTCCTTCAGATTAACAAGCATTTCTTGTCTGTCTATTTAAATCACGTCCGTCCTGTCTTGTCTTGTCTTACATGTTTTGTTTAGTTTTGTGCCGTAATGTCCTTGACATCAATTTTCCCTTTATAAATTTTTTCATAAGGTGGGGCCAGACTAAAAGCTCTTAAGAGTTTATTGGCCTCCCCCGCCATGTTTCAATTACTTTTACCATAGCCTACATATTAGATTCTCAACCTCAGCTACTATCTTGTTGTGAACTACTAGTGCATTCAAATTATTATAATACTATGTACATCAAATTGATATTGTATAATTATATTGTCATTTCATATTCTACTAAATTTGTCTTATTTCATTTGTATAAAAATCAGCAGATAAGTTTATTTTGAAAATTGTATATATAATATTCATGCATTTTTGAGAATTGTTTATGATTATATGATTTTAACTTGTGAAACGTGGAAATAAATTTGAACTTGAACTAGTCAAGACTGGAGTCAAGAGCTTGATCACAAGTTTCTCATTTGTCTTAATTTGTTGATTTTGATTTAGAATTGAGCAACAGATCCAGCAAGTGGAGGTAGAGATCCAGCAGTGCAGAAGAATGGCTGATACGCTGGTAGATGATATGGTAAGTACTCATATTTCTAAAAAATATCCTTTGCCTGCCTCATGTATGTGATGGCTCACCCCGAAAGGGGCAGATGATATCAATTTTGATTTGTTCATTTCATCTGTTGCGGCATTTTCTGTGCTAGAAAATGACACCTTATTTGTTGAAATTGATCAAGGCGATCAAATTTTACAACAGAAAATCTGATGGAAATTCTTATTATTTTCTTTATTTTTTGCGGCCTATTTTCACCTGTTTCTTGAAAAGTGTTCTGTCGCAAAGTCCCCCTTTTCGGGGTGAGTCATCACATATAGGCACTTCAGTCACAACCAGTTTTGCGCTTCTAAGTGGTTCAGTCAGGTCATACATACAATTAATTGCCTGCATAAGCACCTGGAAAGTTATTAGATCACCCAGATAAAAAATATAGGCAACTGCCTAGAACTGCCAGTTTGTCTTTCCTTGGCCCTAAGCAGTTCATGTCAGTTAAAATTCTAGATGGTTCAGCCAGATCAAGCAATGCTGGTGAGTACCTATAGCTGTTTTTGTTGGTCCTGAGCTATTTGCAGTAGAAAACTAAAGGCTATTCAATTGGATCAAACACTATTTTTGGCACTTCTAAGTGGTTCAATCAGGTCAGACATCCAAATAGCTGCCTACATAAGCACCTGAAAAGTTATCAGATCAATCAGATCAAAGATGTAGGCAATTGCCCAGAACTACCTAGTTGTCTTCCCTGGGCCCTTATAGCAGTTCCTATGTCAATAGAAAATGCTAGGAGGTTCAGCCAGGTCCATTAATACCAGCGAGTTACTATAACTCTCAAGTTTTTTGTTGTTGGCCCTGAGCTGTAATTTGCGGTGGGAATTTTAAAGGCCATTCAATCAGGTCGAACATTAAGGTAACTTCCTAGAAGTGCCTAACGGTTTTCTTCCAGTCAATCCTTGGCAATTATGTGCAGTGGTTCAGTTAGGAGAAACTGCAAGTAACTGCCCAGAACCAGCAGATGAGTTTTGATGTGGTCCACTATTAGTTCCAGCTAAATTGACAAGACATTAGATTTTCCAAAGGAGTAGAATGCCCAGTTTATGTTAAAACTAATCTAAATGAGTCACCTTACTGGGAACATTAAATGCCAGTTACAATTCTCTTACCCCAACAAAATGTAAAACAATTATGAAAAAAATTAAGATGAATATTGTATGTATAATTTAACAAATTTTATTTTTGCTTTATCAACAGAACCCTCAGACTAGACAAAAATATGTGCAATTGAAACAAACCAATGAGTCTCTGCTACAGCAACTAGAAACACGACAACAGGAGTTGGATGCATTGGAAACGAGAAAGCAGAACTTGGAAGAGGTTGGTAGTTTTATTTGTATATTTGAAATCAGGTGAATTTTGAAGCAAAATGAAGCAAAACGGCATAAATGTTGTTTGCCATTAATTGGATTAATTGATCCAAATTGCTGAAAATAATAAATTGTACTTGTGTATCAATATTTCAACAATTCCTACTACAACTCTTAGATACTGCTATAGTGCAAGGTGCCTTACGAAACGGCTCGAGTGTCCCATAGACTGTCATGCAATTTCATAAGCTTACAAAACCAAATATAATATTAATAACACATTCTATATATATGTACACTGTATATGCTACGACCAACATACTTGATAAATATTTACCTGCATAGATGGTCAAAATCGGGTTTCATAACAGGTGAAAAATAGCATAATCCCGCCACGACAAAATAATCAGCTTTCCAATGTTTGAAGTAAAGCGTACAGCACATGTACACTTCCGCCTGGGATGACGTATGCGCCAATCTTAAGTCCCATAATGCATCTTTGTAGCATCATGAAAGTTGATAGTTTTTGCGCCAAAAGACCAGATTTTCAGTTGTGCGCATAATTTTATATGCGAACAAAACATAAAATATGGTTAACCGCGCATAAAATCCCGGATTAATGTACAATGTACGAAAAGCAAAGAAATATGACGAAAGCGTTCAAAGGTCAAGGGTTATAATCCGAAGTTTATCTCTTTTACAATCGTTGCATTGTCACTAACACTAGTCAAGCGTTTGATTTGTACGGGTTGAATAGCGAGTACAAAAATTAGAGTAATAGATTACTTCTTACTCGTTCAACTTTGTTTACACGTTCCTGCGATGTACAAAATACAAATATGGGGGTGATGACAGTGGTCGATATATATATTAGGGCAGGACTACAGCATTGAAATAGTGGTACCCATGGGCTCAAACGCGAGATTTGAGGTAGTGATTTTTTTGTGTTTGTACTCGATATAAGAACGCTTCAGTAAAGCTTTTCGAGTGGGTCTCTCAGACAAGAGACCCACGAGAAATTGGGTGTAACTCTTAGATAGAGTGACATTCATGATGTCAGTTAACGTAACATCGGTTTGAAAAGAAGGATCTCATCATAAATCGTCATGATGGTGCAAGAAAGTCGTAACTGACATTTTTATCAAAATTGAGATTTTGACGGAATCATAAAATATGGATTATTTGGGATATTTTATCAAAGTTTTGAGTAAAAGTTATGTTTATTTAACCATATAATAATCAAAATATAATGGCGTATCTGCACAAGTAAGTTTCTGTTTAGTGCAAGAAAGTCTTATCTGCACAGATACAACTTTCTTGTATAAGTGATATGTTTGTTTGTTGATTTCTTCTTTATACTGAGTACATATTTAAATGTAAAATATCCCTCTGTTTTTGCACTAAGCCCTGTCAGTGTGATTTATGGAACACATAGGAGCCATAAATGCGCTTTGCATCTGGAATTAGTTAAATGAATCAATTGGTCAAATGCCATAAGGTTTTATCAATGAAATTACCATATTTCTTAGGCATTGTCCCATTCCCAAAGTGAAACAATTGTCCAGCATTACGAGCTGGAAGAGAATAAAAACATCTCTGATAGAAGAGGAATAGCTATGAGGAGCCCCCAGACTGGATATCTTTATGGCTGTTTCAAAGCCAGGGAGGCATACTTCCCTGTATATCACTTACAACTATCTCTTTTGTTTCTCAGGATTTGAGTTGTCCCATTGGTAGGTACAGCAAGAAGCCATGTGGCTTTTTGAACAGCTTCATGAATTAGAGGGGAAGAAAGAATCCATGATTGCTGGGAGCTTTGAGAACCCAGTAAGACCCTCATGGCTGATAACAAAGTCAGGGTGGCATAGTGCACTGTCAATCACATCAGGGCCGTGAAACTCCAATTTCCAGCCAATGGACAAAATATGTACCCACCCTGAATAAGTCACTTACTCGAATTGGTATACTCGCCATTCAACCAGTAAAAATCAAACGCTTCACAAGTATTAGTGACAACGCAAAGACTGTTAAAAAGATATACATCACCTCCAATAATGTCGTAAACAACTTCGGATTAACGCGCAGATAACAATGGGGATAACCCTAGTAGGTGCATAATGAAGGTTATTTGGTATATCATTTACATATAGGACCGATTTGCTACAATAATCAGCTGATTATTGTAGCATATCACCCCACCGGGTTCGCGGAACTTTTCAGCCAGCTGCTTTCATCTCCCAAATATATATAGACTCTCTGATCATATGCATTTTGGCTCTGTTTTTCCAGGAGTTATCCCATTCTCAAGTGAAGCAAGAGGCCATGAGACTTTATGAACAGCTTCATGAGTTAGAAGAGAAGAAAGCCTCTCTGATAGCAGAGGAACAGCTACGAGGATCTCCAGCTGAAGAACGAGAGAGACTCTTGAAACAAGTCAAGGATGATAACCAAGAAATTGCTGGAATGGAGAAAAAGTAGGTTTTTAGTGAGTCTCTCAGGCATGAGAATCTTTTCGTACACACCTTTTCAAATATAAGATATTCCTGTTATATAGAGCAGTATGCGTCGCTTGTGTATGTATGTTTACACCGCGCTGTGATTTTCAACACCAGGGGTGTGAGAGTTCAGCTTTTAAGCTGATTTAAGCTTTTTTATGCCTTCAAAAGAGTAATAATTTCAGCTTTTTCTTTCATTTTCAGCCTGTTTTGGTAATTTTGTCACTCTTTTCAGCTTTTTTTATCATCTGGCTCTCACACCCTTGCAACACACGGCCCCACTGTTTTTACATTGAACACATTTTGTCAGTTCAAATATCGAGTTGACGACAGTCAACAAAATAGTTAACAAAATTGTTCCTCGCTTTTGTTGAAATAGCATATGTGTAAATTATAATTCCTTTCATTGCATCTACCAGTCCATGTAATCCTACTGTGAAGTCTATTCATATTTACGAAAGATTTGTACGTAGCGAACTGACAATTTTGTTAACCCATTACAAGTGATTACAATTTGTAATGCTACCGACCATGAAATTCAGTTTTTTGTAATTGGATAAAAGAGAACAATACAATCGCGGTCATTTTACAAGAGAAAATGTTCACAGAAGTGTAATTTAACGGCACATTTCGTTCACACAAAGAAAAAAGTCTAGGCGTTAACTAAATTGTAAAATCGTTGAAAATATCAACCACGTAAAATAATATTTGAATGGGGCACTTTATACCAATTTCTGAGGTGCAAAATACGTTGTGCAACAACTCTTTGTGATTACATTAATTTCGCAATTCATCTTCTAATCAATAACGGATACACCACCAAACATTTGACATCAAACAAAATACAAGTGTGTGTACTGATTTTTCATCACCAGGCCTCAGTTATTATAAAATGCATAGGAATTATTGTTGCACTAAATATTAGATAGCTCAAAAATACTACACCATGTACACGCAATGTATTTTCGCAATCACTGCTTAGTTGTACATGTACACGCGCGCTTTTGACATCCGCACCCTGCAGATTTGGTTTGAGGGGAATAAATTGATTTCATTGATATGAATTGACCCTATGATTTTTTAAATTTGTCTCAATGTAAGTTTATAACAAGATCCTTGTTTGGAATTAGGTGTTTATTGTTGGTTTATTGCACACATACTTCATCTCCACCAAAAGAAAATATTTACGACGGATAACGAATGATTACATCTTGTCAATGGTGAATCAATGGTCTTTGCCTGTCGTGCGGAAATATTTTAGTACGGTTAATTAGTTTTCAATTGTTTCCCTAACAAATTTGTTGAGTAGAATTTGTTAACCAATACTACAGTGAGCCTGAAATTTTCTCGCCCATCGGGAAAAGTGATCATTCGTGTGTTTTATGGCGCCCCCTGGCCTGCTTTCCAACAAAGTCCAACAGAATGAGGTCGCGTATGGTACGACCAATTAAAGACTCAAATATCCGTGAATTTGGTCAATGGATAACTGAATGTGATTGGGCAGATGTGTATGACCAGCAAACAGCGGCTGGCAAATGCTATGTGTTCTATGAAATATTACAATCTGGCATAGATTTGCACTTCCCCAAGAAAACAATCAGGGTCCATTCTTCTGACAAACCTTGGATGACTAAATATATTAAGAGCTTAATCAGCGAGAGACAACACGTTTTCCATAGTGAAGGGCGTTCCCGCAAGTGGAAGCGCCTACGCAACAAAATTTGCCGTAAAATTTACAAAGCCAAGAAAGAGCATTATAAATCTAGGGTTCAAAGACATAAGAAAGCAAATCCAGGGGAATGGTACAAACAAATAAACCTCATGGCAAACTTGGGTAACACTGAAACAACTATTCAACCTCCACCTGGTATTGATGTAAATGACTTTGAGAGTGTTGCTAATAGTATAAATGCTATCTTTGCTTCAGTGTCTAAAGATCTCCAACCACTTGATACTACAAAGCTTCCGGCATATTTGCCCGATTCCCAACCATGCCCTTCAGTGGAAGAGTTTGAGGTTTTTCGTATGCTGAATAAAGTTACAGTTGGGAAAGCAGGGGGGCCTGATGGTATTTCGGCAAGATTGATAAAGGAATTCTCCTACGAATTTAGTAAACCTCTTACAAATATTCTTAATCAGTCTTACAGAGAAGGGTCTGTTCCATCTCAGTGGAAAAAGGCTGTGGTGGTCCCAATCCCCAAAACCAAGCCTGCAAATTGGGAAAAATTAAGACCTGTTTCCCTGACCGACAACTTTGCTAAAGTGGCCGAGGGGTTTATGGCTAAGTGGTTGTTGGAAGATTTAGAAAGTAACATTGACCAAAATCAATATGGGAACAGAAAAGGTATTTCCACTACTCACTACCTTGTGAGACTATTATGGATGATTTGCTGAGAAACTCTGACAAACCTGGTCATATTAGATCTGTTGTTGTCACAGATTTCAGCCAAGCATTCGATTTAGTCGACCACAATCTTTTAATTAACAAATTCATCACCCTTGGTGTCCGTCCATCAGTCATATCATGGATTGCAAACTTCCTTGATGGAAGAGAACAATGTGTTAGGTATAGGGGACACAAGAGCAAGTGGGTTAAACTCAAAACTCAAAGGTGGTGTTATGTGTGTGTTTTCGTGGAGTGAAGACGTGTTTTTATGAGCTCCTCAATCATGTGAATTACCGTTGATTATGATATAGCCGTGAATGTGATCTGCGATATTGACAGCCTCCAATACTAGTATACTATAACAAGGCTGTGCAAATTGCAATACTGTACGGATTTTGTGTTAATTTTCCAAAATGGGAGATT
>JXSR01S039284.1:0-16905 GCA_000969725.1 Ophiothrix spiculata | reverse complement strand
TACCCGACCCAATTTTTTGGCATTTTAGGGTCGGTCGCAGAGGGCAAACAAACATGTTTTTTTTAGGCCTTATTAAATTATAATGGTTTCCATAACAACTGTTCATGGGAAGAGCATCTATCAAAACTAAACTAGTCTTTGTATTTTCCAAGGAACTCATCTATCCCATTTTGAAGATGTTTATGGTTTCTGATCCGATGACTGCATCTGGAAACTTGTTCCAAACGTTGCACACTCTTTGTGAGAAAAAGTTTTGACGTATCCTGGTCTTGTTGCGCTGTTTACTGATCTTCATATTATGTCCTCGTAAGGCCCTCAGCATTTGTTGTCATTTCGAACAGTTTGTCACTAATAATAGTGTGACGTGGCGTAGCGGTTAGAGTGGATCCATGGATCGTGCGTTCGATTCCCAGCCCTGCCGCTTGAGCTACCAAAAGCCCAACAGTAAAATTCTGTCGTCTTTTGTCTATTGGGATTTCGGGCCTCGAATCAAGTAAAATGGACGTTAAATCTGTATAAATGGTATTTGCTCGCCTTGTCAAAGTTGGCGCCGGTGCCTCTCATGAGGAGTTCTGCCGACAACGACAGATACAGAAATATCTTGCAGATCATGAATTTTTTTGAACACTTGGATGAGATCACCTTTTAAACGTCTGTATGCAAGGGTTGGTAGGTCTAACAACCCGGGAGGGGGCACCCAACTTTGGTTTTGGTAGGGATGTGCGGCCCAATATATGAAACCCTAGTCTAGGGAACGGAAGATTGGCTCTGAAAAGGGGGTCTAGAGAACTGAAGGGACCAAAAAATGACCCTTCAAAACTAGTTTTTAGGGTAAAATTTGGGTTCTGGAAGCAAAAATTGTCGATATTTTTCTTTGAAATGGGGTCTTTGGAACTAAATTTCAAAAAATGAGGCTATAGGGAACTGAACATTTTTGAAAATAAGGCTTGCTAACTAAAGGTTGTGCTTGAAATGGGGGTCTAGGGAGCGGCAGACAAGGCGTGAAAAGGGGGTCTTGAAGGCCGCAAATACCCGTATCACCTTTCTAGGTCAGTGCCCCCCTCCCCCCGCTAACAGCAATATTCTGGTATGATATAGCAGCTCTCTGAGTGATAGTACGTACAATCTTAGTACTTTTTCAAGTTTATTAATGTCTCTCTTTAAGAAGGGGCTCCGAACGCTATTTGCATATTCAAAGTGCGGGCGCACCGTGGATTTGTATAGAACCTTGAAAATCTACCCATCCATGTGGTTAATTTTTCATCATCATGCCAACTATTCTGTTTGTTTTGTTTGCAATTGCGCATATGTGCTTGAAAGAGCTGTCAAATAGGACTCCCAGGTCTTTTTCCTCTTCAATTTCAGGAAGTTCCCTCGTAGTATTGCTGTCACTCATCTCATAACTATAGTTGGTGTCACCTTTGCCTATGTGAAGGATGCCACATTTCTTGACATAAAACTTGAGTTGTCACTTTGATGACCAGTCACATAGATGGTTCAAATCCTCTTGGAGTCATTGGCAATATTCAGCCTGTGTTACTTCGGTAAAAATGTTGGTGTCGTCTTCAAACATCATGACTAGGCAGGACAGTACATTTGGCAAGTCATTAATATAAATAATGAAGAGGATAAGACTGAGGACACTTCCTTATTTAAGGGATCCCACTGGTCATATGGGCCCAAGACGATTTGTTGCCATTTAATGATACCCATTTTGCTTCCTTCCAGTGAGAAAACTTGAAATCCATTTTAACAAATTACTGTAAACGCCAATATTTTCGCACTAAGTAATTTTCGCGCTTGACCTATTTTGAACCATTTTGCACGCTTTTATTTCGCGCAAATGAATATTGTTTGAGTATGGGCATGGCCGAGCGGTTAGAGCACGGGTCTCGTAATACAGAGTTTGTGGGTTCGAGCCCCGGGCCAGGCGGTTTACGTCTCCTTGTTTCCTTGGGCAAGAAACTTTACTCTAATTGCTCCGTGGTTCGGATAGTCACGTTAAGCCGTTGGTCCCCTGTGCGAATGCTCCTTCATGGGGCGCTGTATACAGTGTATACCTGGTGAGTCTATGGAATTAATTTCCTTTGGAACAAAAATACACACAAATTTTCGCAGTGCATTTATTTTCACGCTAAACCTATTTTGCGCGAAAATTAATGTAGCGTGAAAAAGACCACTTATACAGTACCAACAATGCCATTTACATAAGTTTTCTTTAGTAAACTCTGGTGTGGAACGGAATTGAAGGCTTTGTCAGTCATTTTCGTCCACAGCTCCATAACTTCAAGCAGCCCGGGCAAGCAGCTGGATGACACATGAATGTCCTTGTCTGAAGCCATGTTGTTCATCTCATAAAATATTATGCTCTTTCATAAAAGACATCAGGTGGTTTCGTTTTAAGGATTCCATTACCTTAATTGAAGTCGGTATAAATGGTCTATAGTTTGCAGCTACAGATGCACTCCCCTTTTTGAAAATTGCTGTAACTTCAGCAACTTTCCAGCTTTCAGGTAATTTGCCCTCCTTCATGGACTTCCTGAAAATGATAGAGAGTGGAATAGCTATCTTTGTATAAGCTTCTTGAGCAAGACTTTCAGGTGTTATGGCGTCAGGACCTGGTGATTTGGTTGGGTTGAGCTTTCATAACTGCTTAGTTATGTTCTCTACAGTGAAGGGTATATCAGATAGTTTTTCTCCATCAAACATAATGTCAGGGTTCGGAACTTCACTTACATCCTCATTGGTGAACACACTAGCAAAAAAAGGAGTTAAAAACATCTGCTTTGTCACTGTCAGTGTTTGCATGAGACACATCTTCCAAAGTTCAAAAGATCTTTAAGGGGGAAAGCACCTTAATCAATTTTTACGTTTTTGCAAATTTATTTTGTACCATAACTTTTGAACAAAGTGCTTAAAGTTAATAAAAGTATACATTTCCAGAAAGGAATTTTCACAAGGAACATGATGGTGATGTTGATTTTTAACTCAAAATAACATTTTTGAGAAAATCACAAAAAAACACATTTTTTGGCCATTTGGGCTTCCGGACAAGCTAAAAATAACTTTTTTTTTTAAATGACCTTTGAATGAGAATTTTAATTCAAAACACCCACTCGGATGTTGCGTCATTTTTATTTTTAAATGGAAAAACATGAATTTTTGACCTTATTTGGCATGAAAATAAAAAAATTGGCCAAAATCCTAAAAATTAAAAATGACGCAATATCCAAGTCGGTGTTTTGAATTAAAATTCCCATTCAGGGTCTTTTTTTTTAAATTGTTATTTTTAGCATGTCCGGAAGCCCAAATGGCCAAATATGTGTTTTTTGTGATTTCTCAAAAAATGTGATTTGATGTCGAAAATGAACATCACCATCATGTTCCTTGTGAAAATTCCTTTCTGGAAATGTATACTTTTATTAACTTTAAGCACTTTGTTCAAAAGTTAAGGTACAAAATAAATTTGCAAAAACGTAAAATTGAGTAACATGCTTTCCCCCCTTAACCCAAGATTTGCACTTGGTTTTTGGATCTAACATGCTTGCAACATTCCTGCATTTTGTCCCTCCTGTACCTGTCACACGTGACAAAAATGAGACTTTCCAAGCTTAGGTCACTAGGTCAAGGACAGGGAGTAGAAAATGGGTGTGACTTGATGTCAAATATGCTTTATAAAAAAGATGCTCGCAACACCCTAATTTTTGAGTCAAACGTGAAGGTAGACATGTTGGAAAGAATTTTTATGGAACATTGTAAACAAGTATGATTGATACTTAACACTTATTAACAATAGAAATAAGTATACAATTTTACATTATTGCAGATTTCAACAGTATAGTTCCTTTAAAGTTCCTTGATTGAGTGTGGCAAAGTAGGGGTGTGTTCACATGGCCATTTTAGTGGGCACCTTGTTCAACATATTAGCAGTGGCAAGAAAATTGAGCTTGAAGAGTGAAAAAGTTCTTGTTTATACACAAAAGGCACCCACAATTTTTCCAAGTAGCAAATCCCCAAAATTTCTAGTTAAATTCAAAATATTAAAAGTTTTCCATGAAAACTTGGTTTACATTGGCAATGGCAAGACGATTTAGCATGGGGAGTGGAAAAGTTCTTGTTTTTACACAAAAGGCACACCCAAAATTTTCCACATAGCAAATCCTCCAAATTTTCCACATAGCAAATCCTCAAAATTTCTGCTTATATTCAAAATATTAAAAGTTTTCCATGAAAATTTGTTTTATTTTGATGCAAAATATTGTTGCATGGTTGCACCACTGCATATTAAGAATGGACATAAGCCTTTATTTTTTATTATATACTGTATTAATAAATTCAAGCATGTTGAAACCCTATGACATTATTTCAAATAGTTTCAACTATCTTGAGAAAAACCCGTAAATAGTTCTTTTGAAAAGACTATTTACGGGTTTTAAAATTATAGCCACGTCACTTTCACGCACAGACTTACGCGTGCAAAAAAACTTAGAAACGCAAGCCAATACGCTTTCATGGTTATAGCATTTTGTTAGTGCATTTTTTAATATGATTAATTAAACTAGGGCATTGGGCAAGTAAAAATTACGTTATTTTAGAATTTTAGAAACTTATTAATACAGTATATAAAACATTTTTCAGATCTCTGGATTAAAACTATGGTCCCTCAGTGACTAAAATCTAGCTATTTTAGTTATTTGTATACTATTTTCAGGTCTCTCCAGATGGCAGTTACAGTAAGACAGGCAACATCAAGATGATGTATAACACCATGATCCTAGTGAGGATGACAATCCTAATCTATGCATTCACCAGCCTGGCAAAAGCATTGACTATATCTGTGAGGTATAGTGCCGTCAGGAGGCAGGGGTCTTTCAAAATTGGGTAAGTATATTCACCACCAAGATGATTTATAACACAATAATCTTAGTATGGATGAAAATCCTAATCTATGCATTCACAAGTCTGGCAAAAGCACTGACTATATCTGTGAGGTATGGTGCCGTCAGGAGGCAGGGGTCTTTCAGAATCGGGTAAGTATGCACCATCAAGATGATTTATAACACCATGATCTTAGCAAGGATGAAAAAGTTAATCTATGCATTCACGTACCTGGCAAAAGCATGGTTTAAGCATTGACTATATCTGTGAGGTACAGTGCTGTCAGGAGTCTTTCCAAATCGGGTAAGTATGCACCATCAAGATGATTTATAACACTATGATCTTAGCAAGGATGAAAAAGATAATCTATGCATTCACATGCCTAGCAGAAGCACTGACTATATCTGTGAGGTATAGTGCGGTCAGGAGGCAGGGGTCTTTCAAAATTGGGTTTAAGAAGGATGTGGGTTCAGTCCATAGATTTAAAGGGGAGATACAAGGCATGCCGCCATTTTTATTCCGGCATGGAGACAAAATTGGGGGTATTCGGGTTTTTGCTGATAGCTTGACGATGATGCATAGCACCTTGTCTTAATGCACGCATGTTGAAACATGCACACATGCTTTGCGTGCAGGTTGGCGTACCATTTAAAGTATTATTTGCGCAAGTTGTCTCTAAATTCTATAAACTCTTTATTTTTGCGAGAGCCGAGTGGACCCGAATACCCCCAATTTGAGCCCCATGGCTGACGACGCCATTACACAGGCTGGTATACAAAGCCTGGTATCTCCCCTCTAAATCTATGGTTCAGTCACAAATACCATGATACCCTTGACATACTGCATGAAGCAAGGCACAGCTAGCGTCTAGTTTGATTTTAGACACTACAAAAATGCTAACCAGATGCTTGCTACGAGCCGAAATATTTAAGTTTGACGTCTCTTAAAGGAGCTTGGTCTGATTTTTCAAAATTTAGTTATCAATGTCATATGAAAGATGACCACTAAAGAGGTGCAAGTTTCAAATTTCAGGTGAATCGGTCAAACCGTTTTGATTTTATGGGCAATTTTGTATTTCAAAGCAGCCCATACGTTACTGTATAAATTAATTATGGTTACCATAATTAGACACATTTTCATACTTATCTCCAAAACGGTACATAGCTGAGCCGTGAAATTTCACATGGGTTATGAGAAAAATATGACCAATATTTTGGTACCAAAATCTCAAAAAGTTTGAAAAAAAGTTAATGCAATCGGACCATGCTCCTTTAAACATTTATCTAGATGCTAGCTGCATCCTGCTAGTATGTTATGTCTATTATGAATACTTTTAAAACTGAGGCAACTGGCCGAAAATGATTCCAACTATAATGGAAAGAGACGTAGTACCTCCCAAAATGGTACAAGAATCAATCATTATACATGGATATTTTAATATCTTCACATTTGCACAAGTAACAAGTGATCTGTATTTGCATTAATGTACAATATTCTTGTGGTATTTGGGATACTCAACATACATTTCCCCATCCTCGAAACTCATAAAGGTGCAGCATTTTTCTTTGCGCTTTAGCTGAAATACCCTGCTTATTATTTTGTTTTATTGTGTTTTAAACCTATCCCTGGTTCACAATTTTTTTTTTAAAGTTTTACAAAATGTACTTGTTGTTATTATGTTGCTTCTTAACCTTTGCATCCTATCCCTTTCTTATCAGTAACATTTTCAATTTTTACAGGGGGCCGGAGCTTCAAATTCTCGATTACCAAACTCAGCAGCAGAAACTCTTCCCCGCTTTGGCAACAGCCTATGCTTTCAACTCCGTTAACAAATATATGCTTAGCTTGTATGATAAGTGTAATGACAACATTCAAAGGGGCGATTTCTCGCTGCTACCAGAGGTACAAACGCTTAGCCTAATCTTGTTATTTAATCATATAAAACCTCTTTACCTAGCTATCTTACTAGTCAGTCAGTTAAGGTTGTTTCAGAGTAGCTGTTGTGGTTGTTGTTGATAGATGCCTGGGGGGGGGCACTCAACTTTGAAAGTGGTTGGTATGTTAGGCACAAAGCGACAAAATGGGGGTCTGTTGAACTGATTTTCTGTACAAAATCAACCTTTGAAACCAATTTTTTTGGGTCTAGTGAACTGAAATTTTTGCCAAAAATAGCCTCCTGAGCTGAAAATTTTCACTTCTCCTGAGCAATTTCTGCAGTTAGAGCTAAAATTTTATATTTTTTCTCAAAAAGGGGGTCAAAAGAACTGAATCACAATGAAAATGAGGATCTAGTGGCCTGAAAAAGGGGTCTTGACTGCCGGACATATATACCCTGCCCACATATGTCAGTGCCCCCCCCCCCCCGGGATAGATGCGGCAGACAACAAAGAGCTTGAGTTTGTAACTTTAAGTTGTCTTGATGTAGCATGACACATTTGCATATTACCATGATGGTCTGTCACAAGAAAAGTTGAATTTAATCCAACTCAAAATGACATTACAAGGTAATCGATATATTGGTTCATCCTTCATGTAAGACATCATGAACTTAGTCTAGCATGAAATCTGTTGTTAACACATGTATTGATTATTTAGTGATAAGTCTTTTGAAGCAGTTTAGCTCATGAATATCTTACACAAAGGAAACACCGATATATTGGCTTGCTGTGCTTAACGCAAAATCTTCCAAGTGCGACAAGGTCGAGATTGTGCACTTGAAACTGTTGATGTCATGCTGGTCGTGCAGCAGCCACAATACACTCTGAAACCAGCTCAGACTAGCCTGTCGTGTTGTCGTACGACCAGCGTGACGTCAAAATTTTAAAGTGCGCAAACTCGACCTTGTCGCATCTCCTTGCCGTATGACAAGCCGATTATATATATAGATTACCCTGTCGTGATGGTCGCAATGACACAATATTTTGAGTTGGAATAAATTCAACTTTTCTTGCGACAGACCATTGCGGCAATATGCAAATGTGTTGTGCTACAGTACGCCAACTCAGAATTGCAAATGTTTGGTCATGTGCCGCAACAACAGCTAGTCTGAAACCAGCTTTAGTTGACAATTGGCAATTCTACTTCTGCACCTTCAACTATTGTCACATCCTGTCTTTTGCTATCATTTTGTATTGCTGTAGCTTAATCCTGCCCACTCTCTGATGTCATCAAAACACTTCTCTTTCAAACTTTTTCCTTCTTCTTTTCCTTGCACCACATGCCTTGAATGGTTTCCCAATACTATTGCCTCTGATAATCGTAAAACTTAATAATGCTTTCGGTCATAACTGTATCTCTTCGCACATTCTTAGTCACTGAGTGCAATTTTACTTCTTAATGAGGAATTTTGGCCATCCATTATGAGACGATAGATGACAGTGCGTTCAGCGTGAAACGCAATGGAGCCGCGAGTTCAAAATCACGGCGCGATGCAGGTATACGCACATATCCGGCGCGAACAGCTTTACTGGGTTTGGAATATTTCATGTTTGAATAGGGGTTTACGTTTTTCCAATGATAATGTTTATAGTTTTTGGCAATAATTTACATCGTTTTTGGTTTATAAATGACTCAAATTTGTGACTAAGAATGAGCTGTGGGGGTGCCCATTAGGAAAAAATAATGAACACCCATCCATTATGAGATGATAGATGACAGGCAAAACAATAAATCGCCATCTTTTATTCTCTATCTATATGAAAGGACTGGCACAGCTATTATACTTACGTTGCACTTATTCAGAACTGGACATTGGCATTTTTACAACACTGTCTGATGCCAAAATCACCCGCCATTGGCTGTGCAGCCCTGCTCCTATTTAGTCAAACTTGAAAATGGGGGAAATATTCAAAACAGAGGAAATAGTATTTTTGTTTTATTTTGCCACCGGATTCTGGTTGTAATTATGTGTATCAGAAGAGCATGATTATCACGATGATACACATGATAGAAAACATAATTTGATAAACATCAGCTTATGAGAAAAGTTTGATGAGTTCAAAATATTAGGCCATGATTGTCTAGCAGGGCCTATGTGCGACATCTTGCTAGTCATGTTAAGATCACCAAGCATCTTTGTAATACTCATAATCATGTTTTGTTATGTATAAAATCACCAAACATTTGTGAAGATCATCAATTGTGTCTGTAAATCCTCCAATCATATATCTAACAAGATCACCAACTGTTTACAAGTGTAAAATATCGAATCATCTTTCATAATAAGATCGCCACAAAAAATCTACTCATGTTTATTCTAAATGAACATAGTTACCCCATAACCTTGATTAAAGCGGCAATTCATGATCCAGTTTTCGACCTCAAGGTCACCTCAATCAAAATTGAGTTTTTTAGCTTGTACGAACCGTCAACTGGTATATGTTACGATTTCCAAACCATTTTTCATATGTGCTTGCATTTTTGAGAAAAGTGAGAAAATGTGTCATTTTCTAATTATTGTCGGGGCCCTGACAGTAATTACAACACAGTAGCCTCTGGAGATTTTCAAAATGCTGAAAATATTGTAACTTGGAAACGAATGATCGGAATCAAGTGAAATTTTCAGTATATATTTATAATGTACTCTTCTTCTTATTTAGCTAGAAAACAGGCGAGGTATTTGTCACATCAAAATCATGAATTGCACCTTTAATATTAGTTATTAGGTGAAATGGATGTATGATATGGGAAATTATAGATCACGAAGTGTCATCTCCAGGTGAAGCTCAGCTGATCCTTGATATGACTCTGAATTTGCGGTAATTTCTCATGACATGCACCTAATAACAAATTTATCATGCCGCTAAGTTAATTATGATTATCAAACTATTTATTTATTAATGTATTTGTTTGAATATGATCTTATTTGGCCTTTAATATGTCAGGATGAGGGTAAGACTCGGCTAAAATAAACACACTACACAACTCATGTAATCATAGAGTTAAGCATCCATGTTTGTAGCACTGAGCGATATACACTTTCCATGATATTGACAACTTGGGCATGGGCGATTTGATATCGTAACAGTATTTATTTAGTTTTATTTCACAAAAAATTGACAAAAGCAAACTTCTTCTGATTATTAACATTTTACTCAACATAATACTGTTTATCTCTACAAATGCAACATTGCGACGCACTCATGGACATGATATAAAGCATATTGAAGAGCTCAGGGGTATACAAAATATATCAAATATGGTCATGAACTCTTTAAGTGGTATGATAAAAGACCCCATCTAGCTTTACTTCAAATCCTGACATGGCAATTTTTTTTAGCAAATTAGCAAATTTTCATAATCAGCAATACTTTTTCACAATGTCTGGATTTGAAAGTGTTCTCGTGATCAAGAGTACAGGGAAATTAATTGAACAGATTTCACTAAATGCATGCATCAGATAACATTTTTGGGGGCTTAGCAGTCAAGTTATCTCAATCGGTAAGGCGCTCGCTTGCGGTGTTTCTCGTGGAAACCCGTACGAAACTCGGGGAGCTGATCCGGGTAGCCATGGTGCATGTGGGCTAGTGGTCAGCGAACACCTGTAAAGTGTGCAGAGGCCGAGTGGAAATACAAATCTGGGAGGCATAGCGCACTATAAATCCCCAGTATTTATTTATTTATTTATTGATTTGATATTTTCTTATTTTCATAATTGTTTAGTTACATGGTTTGGCATCTGGTCTTAAATCTTTCATGACGTGGACATCTCATGGATTTATAGACTGGTGTCGGCAGTCTTGTGGTGGCCATGGATTTCTTCTTAGCAGTGGCTTACCAGCATTATCTGCCAAGTTTTCTGCTTCCATAACCTATGAAGGAGAGAATAGTGTCATGATTCTGCAGACGGCAAGGTATTTGTATTTATAGCTTTTAATAGACCATTCCTATAATTGACATACTCCCGCCGTTGATGGGGTAAATCCACAGAATCAGACGGGGAATTGGAAATCAGAACAAGGCCAATTAAGTATGATATGACCCTACTTGGCTTCCTGCTGAGTTCTGATTCCCTGTCCGATTCTGTTGATTTACCTTATCAATGGCGTAATTATGTCAATTATAGGAATGGTCTATTTATGCATAAAAGACTATACTGTATAGAAGAATATTTTAGCGGGGTTAATATGTGCCTGTCTAAAACGAGGTGTATTTTGTTGCAATCTGGCAAGGAATTACAGCATCATAGCATGTACTGATCAGACATCAATTTATTTACTGTATTATTATTATCATGAAAGATAAACTGTGTATTTAAAAGATGTAAACTCCAGTTTTTCTTTGTCTCAGACTCATGAATTCATACAGTTATGCTGCTTTCATACTTTGCAGCTTTGTAGCTCTGTCGTTAGGTTCGTTTCACACTTTTGTAGGTTTGCAGTTTTTCGCTTTGCATATTTGCCGCTTCATGTCGCTCTGAAAGTTGAATTCATTTCAACTCGAAAAATCTTGTCGTGTGACATCTTGTCGTGTGACAAAATTTTGCTGATATCGATTATCTCAGCGACACGCGTAGCTTTGCCGTTTCGACAAAAAATTTTTGCAAAAAATATACGTCATGCAGCCACAAAGATGCAAAACTACACGAGAATGAAAGCAGCATATTAATACTCAGGACTGCTACATGGGCTGATACGTAAAAATAAAAAGATTCAAGACTTGGACTCGTGGACCTGACAGACTCGTAATAATACATAGAGTCTCGATCATCTTCTGATATGGACTCTTTATGCATGCTGCATGTGGTGCGTATTAAGCTGGTTTCAGACTTGCCTGTCGAATGGTCGTACGACCAGCGTGACCTCAAAAATTTAAAGTACGCAAACTCGGCCTTGTCGCATCTCCTTGCCGTAGGCCTACGACAAGCCGATATATCGATTACCCTGTCGTGATGGTCGCAACGACACAATATTTTGAGTTGGAATAAATTCAACTTTTCTTGCGACAGACCATTGCGGCAATATGCAAATGTGTCATGCTACAGTATGACAACTATAAATTGCGGATGGTTGGTCGTGTTCCGCAACGTCGTGTGCCGCAACGACAGCTAGTCTGAAACCACCTTTAAAGATAGACAGTGTATCAGTAGACCAGTGCTGGACATTATACACCTGCCCCAAAGCCAATGGCGCATGGCGGGTAACTTTGGTGTCGTGTATGTAAAAAGTGACAGTTACCTGCCCGACATGGCGAATAAAAATGTTTTGTATATGTTCGAGTCCATTTTGAGTAAATAAACATCATCTTATGATCTCCTCTAATTTAGTTTCAGTAGGGGTGTGCCACTAGGAACTTTTAAATGTCACCCATAAAAATACAAATTTTAAAGAAAAGGAAACCTATCCATATACCAAATTTCTCAAAATTTTTAATTCATATAATACATATTTTCTACTTTATGCAAAAATCAGACTATTTGTTTTATGTTCAAATCCTAGTGAAACAATACTTTTTTAACCCTTCCCTTTCTGTGGAGATGGGCAAGAAACGGAAAATCACTGTTGGTCAGTTAGGGTTAACATGTTGAAATACTAGTCCATCAAGGGTGACCAGATGTGAATCGGAGCAGTTGGATCAAAGGCCAAACTGAAGGAAGGGGGGAGGCTGGGTGATACCAGGGGGGTGGGGGGCACCTCCATTGACCAGTGGATATCATGCGCGACCACAAAATCACGTAAAAAGGCTAGTTTTTTTAAGATTGGGCACGTTACGTGCGTAACGTGGCAAGGGTATCAAAAACACGAAAATATTGAAAAAAGGGTGTCATTTTCGTGCAAAAACATACGTGTTTAGGGTCCGATTTTTTACCGCCTTCTTGACGGCCCCGGCTGCTCTTGAGCAAAGGCCGCGGTAAGTTTTCATAGCATTCCCGGTTAAGTTGATATCACAAATAAAGGGATCAACATCAATGGTGCACTTTAAAGTTGTTTCTGCTGTTACATTAACACTTTATTTACTTAGGGCATCAAGCTTTTGTAAATACTTGTTAAGGGTACACTTTCACACTCAATACGTGCTAAGGGTAAGGTTTTGCACCGAATACTTGTTAAGGGTTCGGTTTCACATATATATCACTTAGGGTGCATTTTCCGAACAGGGAAAATACTTGTTCAGGGTGCTTTTTGAAACCCTGTGGTCGCGCATGATATCCAATGGTCAATGGACGCGGCCCCCCGGGCTGATACCCTTACTACTTTGCTTTGTGGTAGGTCCTTTACAGACTATAAAAATTTACGACACAATGTTTGACATAATGTAATTTTGTTGATTGTTAACTCTTTACCACAGATACTTAATGAAAAACTTGTCAGTTCTACAGTTTGGTGGACAAGTGACTGGCTCAGCTTCATACCTCTCACACCCTCCACAGCAGCATAGTCCAATCAGATGCAAAGAAGATGTCTTAAACTTGGACTTTCTGATCAAGGCCTACCAGCATAGAGCCTACAGATTAACAATGAGCATGGGCCACCATGTCATTGAGCTCACAACAAAAGGAATGTCCCAGCTAGAAGCATTTGGAACCGTGACAGTTGACATGACAAAAATGGCCGAGGTACGTTTAAAATGTGTTGTATTCTAAATAATAAGGGGTTTTCTCAGAGATACAAAATATCCATTGATTTTCTTAAAAATTTAGTATTTGGTAGATTTATTTGTGATGATAACGAATAAAAGATAAGATTTATTGTTTTGCCGGTCATCTATCGTCTCATAATGGATGGGCGTACATTATTTTGAGAAATGGGTGCTCCCGCAGGGGGTGCCCATTACGAAAAAATAATGTACGCCCATCCATTATGAGACAATAGATGACGGGCAAAACAATAAATAGCCATCTTTTATTCTCATTCTTAGTCACAAATTTGAGTCATTTATAAACCAAAAACGATGAAAATTATTGCCAAAAACTATAAACATTATCATTGGAAAAACATACACCCCTATTCAAACATGAAATATTCCAAACCCAGTAAAGCTGTTCACGCCGGAGGTGTGCGTATACCTGCATCGCGCCGTGATTTTGAACGCGCGGTTCCACTGCGTTTCACGCTGAATGCACTGTCATCTATCGTTTCATAATGGATGGCCAAAATTCCTTATTAGGAAGTAAAATCGCACTCAGTGACTAAGAATCTAAAATAAAATAAGTAGGTCACCATGCTTGTTTTTGAAATACAGACATTTAAAAAAGTACATATTTTCCCCAAAATTCACTCAATTTACCACACAAAGTATACCTGGTCATAGGAATCATCTGCCGTAATAAGGCCACTGATATGATTACTAAGCAGAACGAAGTTTATTGTCTGTGTTGTGCCGCACAAATACAAACGATGGAAAACGAGACAAGGCACACGGCATATGGGTACAGCCAATGGATACAAGGCCTTAAAGGTACTTCATGTGCCAGGTATACAGCAATTTGACTTTGATAACACAAGGTCCTATTAAGGCCAGGAATTCTGAAGCACTTTACACCAGTCTTTTAGAAGTGTTTTGAAATTCAGCAACATCATGGCCTGTCCTTCAGAAAAGTCTACTCCAGTGTACCACTGCAGCCATGATTGGTTAACTCTGGTGTAAATTTTAACAAGGTCACTAACCTCAAATCTGGGTTGCCAGTCTTAAGTAACTCCAGATGAAGGATGAAGCATATCAACCGAAAATTTGAGGTATGTAAAACCAGTGTTGAGGCCATCAGAAAAAAACACACTATGATTTCATATCAACACAGAGGAAGTTTTATACTGGGATCTTTTACTGTATAGCAGAATATTTTCGCGGGATTAATTTTTCGCGATTTAGCCAGTTCTGGCTACTTCAGTGGGTTTTAAATTCGCGTTTTCAAGCTTATACATATTGAGGTCAATGTTAAAACATTATTTTCGCGGGGTTTAAAATTCGCAGTTGTCTGATTAATCACGAAAAGCGCGAAAATTAACCCCCCGCGAAAAATTTCCCGCTATACAGTAGTATATCATTAACTATGCAATAAATTTAAATATGCACCATTGAAATTTTCTTACACATGTCATCCTGACGTTGAAGAGACTACATAGGAAATTATCATCTCGTCATATGAGTGCAAGAAAGTCGTATCTGCAATAGCTGCTTTGAGTTACACTTATTCAACACCGAGTCACTATATAGAAAGTAAAAATCCCTCAAAATGTCATTGCCATGTGTCAGTGGCTCTTGAAATGGTTCTTCAGGTGACACCGTCACCTGAAGAACCATTTCAAGAGCCACTGACCCAAGACTGGAGATTACACAGTGTGCAATCCAAATTAATGACAAATGGCAGCTATTACAGATACGACATTCTTGCACTCATGTGACGATCTGTGCTTTTTTCTGTCCTGTCATAGGCTCACCTGCATTACTTCATTGTGGATGCATTTTGTAAGGATGTTCAGGGGATAGAAGAAGGGGCTGCCATCAAGAAACCACTGACCACGCTCTGTCAACTCTATGCCATCTATGGTATGGACAAGAGCATTGGAGACTTTTTACAGGTACAGTATGGTATATAAATTTTAACTGCTTATGAGTGTGATGGTAAAAATATACCATCCCGAATTGAAAGATTGATATCAGCTCGTGAAATGGACAATACACTGTAGTTGTCAATCCAGTACGATAAGTGTCGATATACTATCAAACGGATGAAACTGATAGTAAAGACTATCAAACGGATGATAGTGATAGTAAAATGACAAATGGTAACGTGTTACAATCTTACTAATCAAATGACTAGAATCTATGGATGAGTTATATAATAGTTAAGATTCATACACTCTGCATGTCATCTAGCCAAACAGAATGCAAGAATATTAAGTACGCGCAGTGTATTGAAAATTCACAATACACTCTGCATATTGTGTTCCGGTTTGCGTGACGGAGGTTTAGTATGTATAAATGTTACATAGTTTAGTTTAGTTTTAAACTTAGATGGCCATATTAAAGCCTAATTCTTTTTATAAAAAATGCAGTATTATTTGTCTTTCCCGTATGAATAAGGTTATTAAATTTTTATTCCATTATGCTCGTACATGAGACAAAATAAATGCTCTTGTGGAAAATTTTGATTGCTATTCAATTCACTCGGCACCTTGTGAATTAGTCGTATCAAAATTGACTGACCGCGCATGCATTATTTTGTCTTATTTCACTCCCAACATGAAATAAGCATTTGATCATAAAACTAGGCAAGGTTTTTGTTAGTTTCAAACAATTTTGTATTCGGCTGATTTCATGGTGTGAAGACGTGCTTTTTACACCCTGTCCTCAACCATGTAAACTCCTATTCATGACCGTGAATGTGATTGACTAGCTCAATATTGACTGCTTCCAATACAGAACTATAGGATTATTACACTACAACACTTGCAATACTATTGATATAGTGCACTGTGAATTATTTGAAGACTATTGGATTTATCTTTCTTGTGTTTTGTGTGGTGGAATTTTTTGCAAAATGGGAGATACCGATTCAGCTAAAACGCCGGTGGCCCAAGCGGATACCATTGCTGACAAAACTGTCGAGAAACTTGTGAACAGCGGACAATATCGCTCATTGGTAAGAGAAATATTCTCTGAATTAATTCAACCATTTATGAAGGAAGTTAAAAGTGTTAAACTGGAGGTAGAGAAGCTAAAGGGAGATGTATTTGATCTTCAAACTAAGAAAGACGAACTTATTCAAGAGAACACACAATTAAGGAAACGTGTTAAACAAGTTGAAGACCAAGACATAAAAAATAGACTTGTCTTGGTTGATCATGAACAGTCTATGAACCAGAATTACATAATGATTACAGGTGCTTCGGAAAAATCAGGAGAGGAAGAAGACACTGAGAAAGTTGTAATTGACACTGTGAAAGATAACCTGGAAATTGACATTGAGCGCACTGATATTAATAAATGCTACAGAAATAAGAAGCCCAGGGGACAGAAGGGACCACGACCTATTCACGTAGAGTTTACTACGTACAAACTAAGAAGAAAATTGATGGTTGCCAGAAA
>JXSR01S039281.1:0-11337 GCA_000969725.1 Ophiothrix spiculata | reverse complement strand
GACGAGGCGTTAAAGTTCGTTCAATAATCGTTATGGAATGTCGGTTTTAACAATGTATTGCATCAATTAAAACATTATTTATCTTTCTCGGACCATCATGTTCTCTTGCTGCATGGAGTTATTTGACGTGAAGATGAAGACCGACACGCCGCGTAGTCCGAAAATGAAATATACAAGGCGCTAGTCCGACACGGTGTTAGTCCGACACAGCGCTAGTCCGTAAATGAAATACACGGCGCTAGTCCGAATCTTAAAAACACAACACTGCACCAGTCCGACATCTTTTGTCGGACTAGCGGAGTGGTTTTCAGATTTGGACTAGCGCAATGGTTTTCAGATCATAAATATGGCACTGCGCTAGTCCGAATCTGAAAAACACTGCCCTAGTCCGACAAAATAAAATACTGTTATGATCAACTAGTATGGTTATGAAATAAAAAAAAAATCGGACAAGCGCAACGTTTAAATAAGAAATGAAAAGCACTGCCCTAGTCCGACAAAAAAACATCGGACGTTTGAATAAAGAGTTGAAAGTACTACACTAGTCCAACAGAAAATTCGGAAGAGCACATAATAGTGTTTTTTTCCATATCAAATTAGTGGCGCAGTGTCGGACTAGCGTAATGTTTTCCATTTTCGGACTAAAGCACCTTTACAGTATAGGAAAAGTGTTTAGTCGGACTAGCACAGTGTCGGAGTAGCGCCGTGTCGAACTAGCAGGTGCTCCCCCTTTTACATAGACTCATACCCAAAACAATATATTTTTCGCCGCTGACTCAATATAGTTTTTACAAGGGATTGTTGCATACTTCAAGATTTATAGAGTATTATAGTTGATGCGCTTAATAGTTCATTATTGATACTAATGATAAAATTCCGTATAGAAAGAAATACTTTTTTTTTTTCATTCATTCATTCACTTTATTCACAATATCATACATAAATAACATATCTCTAAAAACATATTAAACATGACAATGATGTTGCAGGAATGGTCAAAAGGCCATCCCTGTAAAATAAAGTATCAATTATCTACACCATCTAAAAGAAAAAGAAGACATGGCACACTAATAAAAACAACAAACGATCAGATGTAAAGATTTAAAATTAAATCTTTAAGTTTGAAATTCGAATCTAATACATTAAGAATTTAAATCCTTCAGATTCAAAAATTAATCTTTAAACTGATTAGTCTCTTACTGCAATCATTGGGGATTTATTTGAAATCCCTGAACATTAAGAACATGTTAATAAAAACCGTAAGAATTAACATTTCCGGGAAATATACTACGTGAATCAAAAAAAAATGTGCACGGATTGCAAATGATCAAAGCACCAAATCATAAATTTCTCATTGTTGTTGTAAAGCAGATTTAATATACTTTCAAATGCAGAAAAAATATTAGAAATCTGCTGGAAAAAATAAGATATGACCAATTTTGTAAGTGCGTCTCTTTTTCTTCCATTCCAGTGGGATTTACACAGTTAAGCAACACATTACCATGATTACACTTACCACAATTACGGGTTATGGTATTATGATGAAAACAAAAACAGAGTTTTGTCGCCATGTATTAACTTTAATTAATTGTGGAACTAGCATTGTAAATAAAACAATGTACACAATGTGATAAAAACATTCATAAATAAGTAGTCCCATGCAGTTAATTGCATGATTAAATATTGCACAAATGTGTACCGCCGCGGCAAAAGGGTCCAGTTGTCGGCTCGTACATGTTGCTCCTTGTAGCATATCTAATGTATGGTATTTGTATACATCAGATATGCTACATTGAGCAACATGTAGGAGTCGACAACTGGACCCTTTTGCCGCGGCGGTATACAAATGTGTATTTAAAAGAAATAGTAATATGGTCAAATGAACTAAAATCAGGACCTGTAAAGAAATTAACCAGGTTCACAAAGGGCTTGAATCATATTGTGTTTTTTCTGGACATGTAAAACAAACAAAATGATTTGTTATGATATTTATAAAGTCTTGAAACCATGATCGGTAGTGAAAATAATCAGGAAAATCAAACATTGAGTTGACAAAGACATGAAATTGTACATTCTCATAGGCATTGATAAGCACAAGTTTAATGTGTATAAGTCCCATTGGAATGAAGGACAAGGAGATGAACTCAGCGATAAAACTGTTTATACCTGGCTTATTTTTCAGCCGATTTCTATCATTTTTCCTGCAATTGAAAGTATATTAAATCTGCTTTACTAAACCAACAACAAATTTATGATTTGATGCTTTAATCAATCCTTGCACATTTTGTATTTGATTCACGTAGTAAGTTGCAAAAAAAAACCACCTCGAAATTGAATATTGTACACAATTTTTACTTTGTAGCTATATTCTGATAATCATCAAGCGCGACTTTCCTCTAATTTTGCCGGAGCACCCCTCAATTATTTACATATCTAAATTAGTTCTTCATTGATTGCAATACATTCTTGATGCAAATTGGGATCAGAATGCAGTAAGGTAGTGACATGTTCAAATGCTAATGATGTTATATAGTGAGGTTGCAGCTACAATATCATTTACGTAAAGTATGAATAACAGTGGTCCAAAGATGGAACGTTGTGGAACACCACATATTTTATATCTAAATTCTGAATCACACGATTGGTAACGAACAAACTGCTGTCTGTTTATAGATAGCATCGGGATGGTTTGTACCATAAACACTATTGCTCTCTGCTCTGGTTAAATACACGGGCACTCTCTATTCCTGTCAAGAAATAAAAGTTATAAAATATACATTAATTAAACTTCTTGTTTTGATTTTGTCGATTTTGCTTGTAATAATGTATATTCAAAGAAATTGCTGATACAGCCAGTATGTTGCTAAGGAATTATCAGTTATTGTCGACGATTTGAGTTAAGACTTTAGGTAATGGCGTTGTACTATCATGACATCAGCCTAATCGGTAGCGAATATTATATATGAACAGAAGATTGCTGGTTCGAGCCCAAGAACGGCCAATGTTTTCTTTTCTGTTACAATATTTTTTTTCTTCATACAGTAGATTGAATTTTCTTAAGTATGTAATTTTTATGAGATAAATTCTTGATGTTTTAAGACAATTAGTGAAGATGAAACATAAGTCTCAATTTTTTCAATTAATTTGTCATGGCATGTTTATTACTACGCACCGGTCTAGTTATGGCGTTGGTGGTAAGTGACGTCATATTTGTTTAGAGACCCAATGAACTACGAAAGGGTCTACTTGCCGTATGATCGCTGTGTTACAAAGATATTCAATGCGTCCAGTTATATTGACTAGTTTTGAAGGTCTACAAGGCAAAATGTAATTTACAAACTTCGTGAATGTGAGGTTTGATGTGCTATCTAGCAGATTGTATCAGCAAATAGATATCTAGTTAGGTAAAACAACCAGCATGTAGATCATATAGATGAATGTTACCTCATGATTTTAAAGGCTAAAAATTGACCATGTTTGTTTAAGGTGTCTGGTCCATGATAGAACTGCCCGAAGATTTCTAGTAAAAATCGGCATGAATGATATTTTGTCGATGAAATCGGTTTTTAAAATAAAAACTGGGGGTCACCGGACTCGTTTTTGCATGAGAGCCGGTTTTAAAACAGTATTTTGGAGGTTTTGGGGGGAAAGTAGTACAGGGGTCTATGGGAAATGTGGCAAAAGTGACATTATTTAGTGTTGATTCAACAAATCTGCCCGAGCATTTTTGTTAATTTTTTCACAAAAGTTGCGCACAAGTATGTTCTTTCAAATATATTTCAAATATAACAATAAAGATTGGGGGTCACCGAACTAATTTTCTAGAAAAATATGAAAATATGGCGCATACGTATTGCGGCACTTACCAACACGGAAACTAGCGCGTACTGGTACGCGTGGACCAGACACCTTAAATGTAATAAAAATGTTTTTTTAATATTTTCATCGAACAAATAAAAAACATATCTTATTGGAAAAACTCTTAAATATTTTTATCCACAACTCCATTTTGTATTTGCATTAACTTCCGTGTGATTATGGAGCTTCAAAGTCCGACCTTATCCGACAGATCACGTCAAGAAAAAAATATCGCGAACAATTGTTTCTTATATTTTTCGAGATTTGCTTATAACCTAAGCCCTGGATGATTGCTATTTATAGGCCTGGTTATTTTATGCCGCAAAGGTTCACAACGAGAACTTCTATCAACGAATATATAGTTATACTTGTTTTTAGAGATGATTAGCAACATTAAATCGTGGGTAATACAATAAGCATCAAGTTCGAAGAACTTGCGTACCAGGGAGGGGTGTGTTTCATGAGAGGCAAGACTCGTACTCCACATTCTGCGTCAGCCTCAAATTTTCGTTGTTTGTGTGTCTCTTGTTGTTGGTGTTGGTATTGTTGTTTCTTGATAGCTCTTGATTAAGGTTCCCACTTACCACAATGCCGACCTACCTTCCGATACTGTTGAAACAGTCGTATCCGAATGCTTCCGGCAGCTCAGAATCCTCATGGCTTGTCGTATCAAACGGAAAAGTTCACGTCTGCATGGTCCCTTGAGAAATACGTATAAGAACGGATCCAAGACGTAATTCATAACGTACAAGGTCAGTGTCACCAGCGTTGTATTCAATGGGATATTATGGTCACTAAAGGTACTAATTGCCCCTGCCGTCTGCGGTTAGTTTTTAAGTGTGAAACAATATAAGAAAAAAGAACACGTTAGTAATTGGGCACAAATAGGCAATCATTGTAACATTTTTTAGATATCTTTAACTAAGTTGAAAACAATAAAACAAAAATGTTGCACATCTGCATAACTTAGGCCTACACGATATACTTACAGGACACAGGTAGCGTCTTGTTTGATTTTAGACGCTATGAAAACGCTTACATGCAGATGCTAGCAGGTAAGAATATGTTTCAACTTCAGCGTCTTCGTTTTGCGACTGGCTATAGTAGTTGTGTCTTGTTAGTATGGGCATTACAACCGTTCATGGTTCATCCCACGTTCCGGGTTAATTTACCCGTATCCGTGAATGCACATGCGCTGTGCCTGCGCCGAAGTTGCTTTGTGGGTCAAAATTGACCAGCAATCCAGCGCAACGTAATGACCAATTAAGGCGTTGGATTTATGCAATAGACTGTCGTGGTACTTTGTGATCTCACGATCAGGGACTGAAAACATTTGTCGGATTTACATGGGCTATCTAAAGCTCGGGATCTAAAGTGAAGAGAATATATTGGGGGAGCGGGTTAGCGCAGCGGAAGTTTACTCGCTTTGCACCTATGAGGTCCCGGGTTCAATTTCCGGCCAGGCGTTTTATGACAATTTGGTTTTCAGGCCATACTTGCTTCCGCAGGTTTTTCTCGGTGTACTCCGGTCTTCCTCCTGCATTCAAAAACTGAATATAGAAACATCTTGGACCCCAGCTGAAAATAGTGCCAAGTACCAATTTGGGTTTCCGTACAAATAAAATCATTTCAAACAAAGACGTTGTGTTTGTAATATCATTTATATAAAGTATAAATAGCAATGGGCCCACGATTGATCCTTGTGGGACTCCGCATTTTATGTTTGTATACTCAGAGTCACTCGACTGATACCTTACAAACTGTTTTTGTAAATAGCTTTTGAATCACTCTTCCACAATGCCCCTTAAGCCATAATATTCTAATGAATAGAGTAAGATATTATATATAAATGTATAAAAGCAAAAAGCAAATTTTACTAGACAATATTACATTACACAAACAATTAAAAAAACCATGTTATGAGTAAAAAGTATTATTGTTACTAATTTTAGACCGCATTTCTTTGGTGATGCGAAAATAGGTGAACGACTTATTTTTCAGGTACATCAGTACGAGACATGAAAAATTTGGCAGCAATATAAAATAATATTTTACAAGACAATATTACATTACACCAACAAATTAAAAAACATACCCTACATTTTATAAGTACAAAGTATTATTGTTACTAATTTTAGAGCACATTTCTTTAATGATGCGGAAATAGGTGAACGACTTATTTTTTCATGATATAAACTCAATATCTATAATTAATTTTCTATATAACAATATTAGCTGGTTGTTGATTAAAGTCAACAACTATTTTGCATTACATAAATATGTCATGTGTTGTAACCGATGAGTATTTGTACTATGTTCGTGCCTTAAATCAAATTTTGAAATCCATTGATTTGATTTGATTTCCTTGCCAAAAACTAGTGCACAATAAAACTGAAGTATAGGCTATAGACCAGTATTATATTGTTGTTTTGATCTAAAAATCAAATGTTTGGTGGCTTACACTTTGATATAGATTGACATTTTTGTATTCCAAAATTCATTATCCTGATGATAAAATGTAGTTTTTGCAATGCATATTTCTGGTTATGATTTCAGCCTTTTTTATATTATGTATAAAATATTTTGCTTTTCGTGTGCCACCAGTCCCGGGGGTCACGATAGGTGACAATAGAGATTTCACCCGGTATATTTGTAGCGCCAGCCATAAAAACATTCAGGAAAACATTTATGCCCAAATCATATTTTTGTGTGAAAACAAAAACGTTTATAACTTTGCTTTCATAACTTTTCAAACCTGACGGAAGGTCAAGTTTAAAAAAAAAATCTAACGGTTTTGGATTACTTGGATTACCTTCTTTTAATTTTCGAACGAAAAACATTATTACTACACAATTCCCCAAGATATTTTTATCAAGAAGGCGCTGCCACACGCCACAAAAGATATTTATACTAAATTCACCTATTTTAAAGACTTATTCGAGTGTTTAGTCAAGCAACATTGTATTTCATTCTATGCACATAATGTGAACACCAGCATTCTGAAATCATTTATGAACAGGTGTCATTTGTTTAAAAATTGTGATATGTCTCCTTTCTGTCTGAGATGTTCATATATCAATAGATTTTTTCCTTTTGGTGATTTTGACAAAACAAAGATAACAAATAACATACTTACGTAAAAAGGCATCCAAGCAACTGTAAAAACAAATGACAAAGCTATTATAACAAAAGCTAGTCGAATTTCCTTATTCACCAGCTTCTGGTGAGTTTTCCCGCCAACTACTCCATCTTCTCGATCACCAGACGATTGAATCGTTCCAGAAGTCCCATTGTCCGTCTGCGTTGAACTAGAGGCACCAACAGAAACATGTAATTTGGAACTTCTTCTGCTGATTTTGATTACATTGACCACAACAATTGTGTTTGATACCTGCATGCTTGTCACTATCCCTACACCAACGATGAAGAAAATGAGGGCAAAGATAAACGTTCCCGTGTCGTAGTCTTTCCCGAGTTCGCTTGCTAAATCTACAGGTGATATACATATGTATGTATTACTGAATGGAGGCTTGAACTTACGGTATGACCCTACACCAAGTATCGGGAGAAGAGCCGTGATAATTGCGGCTGAGATAGAGACTATTGCTGCGCAATGAGCTTTTGCTGTTGAGCCGTGTGAGTAGTACCAGAAAGGAGCAGCTACTGCGACACATCTTTCAATGCATAAAATCATGTTCAAGGCACCCGTACCCCAGGGAAAGAACAAGTACATAAAATACTGTAAATCGCAATGAAAAGTTTGCATTGACAGCCAATCAAATGCGAAACCGTGAACAAAAAATGCAAAACATCCGATGGTGTCAAGAGAGAGTAAGTAGTTTAGGAGAATTCCGGTTACTTCACTTGTGTTGAAGTCTTGCATTTTTTGACATCGTTTGATTATGTAAAATGCAATTACATTTGCACAAAATCCAATAATTAATACTGTTTTGATAAATTTATCAAATAATTCTCTTCCAAATTCTCCGCCTTCGTAACTGCTGCCGCCATATCCACCGCTGCCACCAAAACTATCGTTTCCCACATAACCACCACCGCCTATGCCACCAAAACTTGGCATGCCTAGTTTCCCGTCAAAATCTGATGAGTTATGCATCCCTGGCATCATTGGCATGTAGTGAGACTTTAGAAAATCAGATGTATGAAATTCTTTTTAATGTAAAAAATTGAACTTTAAATATAAGAAAGACAACTCTGCACCAAGTTCGCTCTTTTCTTGCTGTCGAGTCACTAAGACATCGAGCAGTTTACAATTTTGTATTTTGTCTGTATGCGATGGAATGAGCATGCGCTCTTCTTACTCGTTACCTAGTCCTGTACCAAGAAGAACCCTGGTAAACATTAATAAAATGTGCTCTATATTCTAACCCTTTTACAATTTATTCCAATTTGTTTCAACCCACAATATTACAGTTTAATGAATCTTTTAATGTATATAATTATTATGGCATCAGAATATATCTTCAAAATTAAGTAAAACGATTTGATACGAAAAAATGATTCATAACATCATTCACTGTCAAAACAATTGCAGTGTTTTACGGATATTTACCGTTAATGGTGCGATTGTTTTTAATATTTTTTTCGAAGAAATGCCCAAATATTTATTGAACATGCAATGTTTATTCGACATTTCTGTTCAGAAATACTTTTACTTACATCAAAATTGTATATTTCTGTGAGAGTCAAAATTCGGAATATTATACTTTTGATCCTACTTTTGACATTTACACAGGAAAGGATCATAAATAATTAATACACTGAAAGGTCAATTTTTGTCGGCGTCCTTTTGTTATAAATGACACAATTTCAAGCACTTAGGATAATCTGATTTGTGTAAAAAATTAGCAGGTTAAACATAATAGATTAATAATGAAAATGTCTATGTTATTGAATATTTATTAAATGTTCACCAGCACATTAAGAATGTTGTGGAAATGTATCACTAATATCGACTAATTTTTAATCAAATTCAATTATTTCAACGAAAAAGCGTTCCCATGTTACTCCATATTTTATGTGCCATGAAAAGACATGAAAAATAAGTTATTTTCATCTAAAAGATTTTGCAAAATGAAGATAAAAAAACGAACACGGAGTTCAGTATGTTTTAACTTCAAAACTATTTTTTCGTGTTGTTGCGGAGCTGCGTCTATGAAATTAAGCTCTATTTAAGAACAAAATAAACGTACATTTTTAATACTTAATTTTACGCTCCTTAAAAAATCAATGTTTTGGCAGTATGTAGTAGTATGATCATTTCATGTTATGATTTCTTCGCAAATATCTAAACAACACCTGAGGTGTCAATGATTGTATCAAACTCTTAATTGAAGGGACATTGAACAAGTTCAGCATCATCCCCATGCATTTTGAGATTTTGCATCAGTTGAATTATTAGCGGTAATAATGACATCGACAGCATGCAAAGTTTCATTGCCAAATTTAAACTCTATTTAGACATTCTTTTACTTTTAATTATCGACGCAACAATATTAAATACTGCCCCCTCTAGTTGATTAACAATTAACTTTTCAGGAGATCTAAGGCAAACTACAAATTTCTTTTGATTAATCTGCAATCTGTGATGTGAAAGGAATGTTTTACAACAGATCTGAGGCTCTTACTTGATATATAGCATCAGTACATACGTCTAGAGAAAAGCCTCATATCGAAGGTCATCAAACAAAATAAAATTCTATTTTTGGCTTGTCTGAATGTTTAAGTGTAAATCATCAACTAATAAAATTATGAAATTTTGTCCAATCTTTTTAAGAGCAAACGTGGGTGCTTTCATCTTATGATGCCGTTAGATTAAGCGCCAAATTCAGCAAGTAAAGCAGAAGAATGTTGAACATCTAAATGTAAACAAAACCACGTTTAAAGTTTGAAGTTCAGTTTGCAGTTGACCCTACGATGACAGTGTACAATAAAGAAAAATTACCATTATTAACAATCGATGAGGTCATTGTGAAATTCGTTATGCACTGACTTTCACAAAACAGGCTGACAGAAAATTCAGTCTTGAAGTGTTACGTGTAATCTGAAACAACTGGTTCACGCTTTCTAGTTTTGAACCATGATCGGAATGATCACCACGTAAAGGTAAAGCATACACCGTTGTCAGGGGGGTGCGTGAACCAGTTACTGGGGAAGTTGCATAACCACTACGATACTGAATAGAGTACATGTATATGAGACCTCACCGCTAACTCTCATAGAATTTACACACAAAGTGGTCTTGTATCAAGTGCTATTTTCCTCGTTTATAAAGCGACTGGGGAATCGGGTTAGCGCAGCGGTATTTCCCTCGCTTTGCACCAATGATCGAGTTCCGATTCCCGATCCCGGCGCTGTATGTGCATTTGGTTGTCAGTCCATGCTCGCTTCCGCAGGTTTTTCTCCGGGTCCTCCGGTTTTCCTCCTGCACTAAAACTGAATATTAAAGAAAGGTCTAGGACCCCAATGGAAATGAGCTTCATAAGAGGCTTTTTTGGGTTATTCTTGGCTATCAGCCTAAATAACTCTTTCTTTCTTTCTTTCTGGTCACATTGAACTTCGTATAAATTCAAAGATGAAGACCTAGCTCTTCAAATGACAAGACTGGCTGTCGAATATACGCATGATATTTTGCACCCGCCCATGCCGGTGGAACATTGCATCAGCCGCCCTCAATGCAACTTCTCTAAAATACCTTTATCGCGAAAAATGTTTTTCACTCGATTAACACTGTGATAAACAATGTTTTTCACCCGATAACCACTGTTTTACGATAAACGCAGTTTTTAAAGAAACTATATATGATTTTCGATAAACAATGTTTTCATGTTTTCACTCGATAAACAACGTATATCATCTATAAACAGTGTTTTTCGATAAACGATGTTTTTCGATAAACAATGTTTTTCAATAAACAATGTTTTTTTGATAAACAGGTTTTATCAATAATCAATAGCTTTCAAATATTTTTCTCTCGATAAACTCTGTTTTCCACACTATAAATAATGTTTATAATGTGAAAAACATGTTGTAAACAGTGTTTATAAACTGAAAATCAGTGTTTATCAAGTGAAAAACAAAGTTTTTTTGAAAAAAAACCCAATGTTTTATCAGTAGAAAAACACTGTATATCTATAAACAGTGTTTTAAAAAAAAAAACCCATAGCATACCCATGATAGCATATCAATAAACATCGAGGTACGAGGACGTAGACCAAGGATCACTACTAGTATGTTTTTCTTTGCCAAGGTTTTGGTGTCAAAATGTTGGTCATACACCAACGGTTCACAATAACCTGTCTAAACCTTAAGGGGTTAAAGGTCAACGAAAGATAAAATGATTACAGAACTTGCAGTTTTATAAATTCACATAAAATCTAATCAATATCGTATTTTCTTGTATAGCTTGGCAATGGGTCATAAACGGTCACACGCAAAAAAGTGAATTTCATCACAAAA
>JXSR01S039280.1:32260-43028 GCA_000969725.1 Ophiothrix spiculata | reverse complement strand
CCTGTTTTCACTGATGAAGTTCTGTTTCAGGTCAGGAATAGTCCATGGTGTTGGGATGTACTGTCCTTTAGATAACCCAAAAAAGTAATCGAGCGGACTTAAATCATGGGAGTGAAAGGGGCAATGTTTCTTTGTCTTGAGCAATATGATTGTTCATGAACAAGTTAATTCTAAACCGTTTAGCTGCATGAGGCCTCATGTCGTCATAGTGAAGTTGCAGAAGACTATTAACCCTGTATGGTATATTGGCTCAACCACTTTGAACTTTCAGACCTTCTTGCTATCTTAGAAATTTAATGATTGCATAATGTTTGGTATCAAAAGAATTTTACAAGTTTCCTCTATCAATACATATGTCTATAGTTGCCATGCGAATCCTGGTTTTAAAGTTATAAGCATTTAAAAATTGGGAGTTAATTTTTGGACACCCTGTATATCGTATAGAAAACTATACGATATATATCATAGAATACAGAACGTTTTGAATACAGAGCGCGCAATTGTGATCAAGACATTTAGGACAAGAGAAACACCACTTTACATTTCATTAAGCATTGTTTAGCGTAGAAAGAAATTTAGTAGATAATCGTCTATTTGAGAACTAATATTGAGTTTTTCTTATCATATCTATCATGTAGGGTGTCCCAATAAAAATGCATCACTTTTGTTTTTGGTCATATCTCAGAAACCGATAAATAAAAATGAAAACTTTTTTTCATAATAGCAATTAGTATAGTTTAGTCTTTCATCGGTGAAATTTTTAGCAAAATCCGTCGAGCCGTTCTTGAGAAAATTAGAATTTCGTAAGAAGACTCAATTTTAACCCATTCCATTATGGGTTTACCACAGTAATTCATGTTTATTACATTAATTAAAAGTATCTTTGGTTACTATTGATCATTTTCTTTTAAATTTGCAAAACAGACACAAAAAGATCACAAAATATGGCATAGACGCTATAACATGATTTTGATATCTTTTTCAGCACTGAAAGTGGCACCGTAATTCAATGTGCAGGTTTTGCTGCATGCAGCGTTAAATAGAAAAGAAAAAACGAGCTCACAGTTTCTCAAGAAAACTTAACCAAGGCAGACATTTCCTTAAATGGAGAGCCTATTTCGAAATATTTTTTGTATTTTCTGAGCTTTAACTTTTTTTTCGTAAAACAAAAATCTCTATGACTGTATCTTCCTCTACACGTGTTAAGGCTGGGGGTATACCTTCAAATGCATTAAACCGTTTTTGTACTCTAACTTTCAAACTAATTGCATAAACAATATAAAAGTATACATTTTTAGATATCGGATTTTTACCCTGAACAAGTTGATGATTTTCTGTTGCTGTTATTGTTGTTGTTGTTGTTGTTTTGTAGTAACTTTCCTAAAAAGGTGTTTATCCATAAATGAAATGAGTTTCTCATTTAGAGTGGGCCTACTACTGGGATGATATGGTCATTTCAGAACGATAATAGTTGCAAATATAAGTTACGGTGGTAAGCCCCACTGGAATGGGTTAAAATTAAGTCTTCTTACAAAATTGTAATTTTCTCAAAAACGGCTCGACGGATTTTGCTCAAAACTTTACCGATGAAAAACTAAACTATACTTATTATTATTATGAAAAAAGTTTTAATATTTGTCCATGGGTTTATGAGATATGACCAAAAACAAAAGTGATGCATTTTTATTGGGACACCTATCTTTGGTTTCAGTAAGTTTTCAAGACCAGAGGTTTTTATAACCACGTAACTTCTGTTCATATTTAGATTACCGAATTTATATTCAAATTTATTCTATGGACTATATGAACTGCACCCTTTACAACATTTCTTACAAAAGGTTCAACTTAAAATGCAAGAAGAGCTTTATCACACATCACAAAACGTACTAATAACGTTAGGTAAGGTAAAGAACGTTAACATGAAATATTATGATAAAACATTCATTGAGTCAATATGTTGCCTCGACCTACTTTGTTAGGAAAGTATGTCAGAAAAATACTTTTTAAGTTTATTTGACTAGTGAAAATGCTATAATTGTTTGTCCATTATACTGCAGAAAAAAATATATCAGTAAAAAATAACTTCACGATTGTCTGGATTTATTGAGGGCATGGCATAACATAGCATGCATCTGGTTTGTTTCAAACTAACTCTGATAGCTTTTCATAGCTTGAAATCTGGACTAAAGGCATCATGAATTCAAGTTATCATTGATAAGCTGATATGTAGAATAAAACGTTATATTTCGAGGATCAGCTTCAAATTTGTACACAATAAAACAATTAAAAAAATAATACAAACTCTTTTTCTAAATTTCGCAATTTTTTTAAAAATTTGTACTCAAGAAAACATTAAAATACAAACTCTTTTTACAAATTTCGCCTAAAAATACGTATTTTTGTTTTTTATAGATTATAGCAGCAGTTTTTTGATTGAAAACATTAAAGGAGCTACAGTGAATCATTGAATTTAGAGCATTTTTAGTTTTAAGGGGTTTTCTCTGAGATACAGTTGCTTACGACTGCGGGATAACGATTTTTTTCATAAAAAGTAAAAAATCAATAAAATGTTTGCATCCTTTTTGCGTGCGCAAATTCAATGCACAGTAAACGCATGCTTTACTAACGCGTTTGGTTTATCACGCGCCGCATAGCGCCGTAATATATACGCGGGAAATTATGCAGACGCAAAAAATGCCAGTTTTAGTCGTTTTTCTTGAAAACTAAGCCGGTGACCATATTTTTTTATTTCAGTATTTTGAAGAGCGCAAAAAGTGCTTTAACATATGTAAAATTTAACAAAATAAATGAAGGATTTACTATTTTACAAGCACATAACGATCGACATTTTGGAGTTTTCCCTATACTTTGTATGGTTAATCGGGTGATTTTTGGGGAAAATATGTACTTTTTGAAATGCCTGTATCTCAAAAACGAGTACGGTGACCTATATTTTTTATTTTAGATTCGTTATCAGCACAAGTAATTCTACCAAATACTAAATTTTCATGAAAATAAATGGAGTATTTGTATCGTAGAGAAAACCCCTTAAGAATTAAAAATATCCCAGAAGTATCCCAGCTCAGGACATTTTGACTGTTTTTGGAAAAAATTCGTTGTTACCAAAGATTCTGATTTAAGGGTATGATTACTTATTAATCAAATACCTCTAAATTCTTAAAAGGCAAATAACATGCATAAGCTTCAAAACACAAAAATTAAAGAGCTTCATGCCTAAAATTGTAACTTTCAGTTACAATGCAATAACTTGTTGCGAATGTTACCTTCAAATACAATTTGTAAATATTTGGTAAATGTAACCTTTTAGTAGATTGTGATAACCTACTGCAAATGTCAGCTTAAAACCATGCACTGCAAGAAAGTTGGGCAATTTGGGGGTGATTTCGCCCAATGTTGATGAAGTATACATCGCCACCAACGTTGGGCAAATAACATTGTTGGGCACACATCCCTACCCGAATGTTGGGCAAAACTATTTTAATGAAAACGCGAGTCCATCTGCCATCTGTGGGATATCAGCGATACAAAATGTTGGCAAAAGTGTCTGATCTACGGTGCTTTTTTAGTTTGCCCAACAGTTGGTAGGGATGCATGCTTGCCAATTTGTTTCTCTGTGTGTAAATAATTTTACCTTATATTGTTGAAAATATCTCATTTTGTAAAATATACATTTTGGTACATATTGATTATATTGACATGTAGGGAGGGCTCTATTGAAGTAGTCCAGCGAGGTAACAAGATTGCTGGCTGTGTCAATACCTTTTAATTCAATTTATTATATTATTTATTTGATCTTTATTGCACCTTGTTCATGTGCACAACGTTTCTCTCTAATTAAAAAAAACATAGAAAATTAAAATGTGTTTTATGTCATTTTAAAATATGTCCATAAATCGTGTTGTAGTTTAACAGCAAAATAATTTAGAAATAGAGGTGTAACCTGAGACAAATATAACCACTCCTCTGATAACTACTTGTATCAGGTATAACCACCTAATGGCACTGTAGTATCTGTAATGATAACATGCACTTACCATTTAATCAAGTCACCGATGACCGTGTATTTAGACTGTACTTGTAAAAATACTTTGAATTAGATTCATCATTTGTCAATGATGGTGATCATAAACAAAATCACTTGAAAAATTGTGGCATACATATTACTTGATAAGTTGGTCTTCGCTGCATTCAACGATAACTTATTGCACTTAAACCAGTTTATTATTTCCTTTACTTCACTATTCATAGTGCTACAAGGTTTTGATGTTACTGTTTGAATAAAAGACAGTTATATCATCTGCGAAGAGTAGAAAGCAACTTAGATGTTTTACATATATCGTTCATATGAATAATGAATTAAAAAAGGCCCCAAAATTGAGCCCCGTGGGACGCCGCAAGCTACTATTTTCTGACTGAGTTGAGCTATAATATGTATTGCTTCCTTAAACATTTTGACATATTGCACATCTAATGATTCCTTCTAAAAATAATATTGGAACTTAGATGTAATTTTCAGCTGTTATTATAAATTATGTATTTTGTTTGTATTGTATGTTTGTAATAATTTTTGAAGATACTGTTATTTGTAAAGGGATTGCATCGTCTCACAGGCCTTGGCTTCTTGATGCAATCCCTCCATCACAGCTAAATGCCAATAATACATTCCTTTTTATTATAGTTATTTTATGTGAAGATGATGGGAAAAATGACTGACTGACTGACTGACTGAATGCATGAATGAATGAATGAATGAATGAGTATTGAATAGTGTAAGTCGGGGAAATTGTCGTTCTTATCGAAATGATTTTTTATGCGGTGTTTACCAGTTGATAAGCAAATTATATTATTAACATGATTGGCATCATTCAATTTTTATGTACGTATTGACTTTGACACCCTTTTAAGCGTCCCCTCCTTTCTATAGACTTTAAATCATTAAGGTGTCGACGAGACATTTAACACGCGCAGATAAATTACCCTGAACTACAAAGATTGCAGTCTTCTCCTTGTCCGTGTGTGGCCCACCGTATCATATTGTCCAGATAGCTGCAATTAGCTGGTGAACATGTCAAACCGAATACGCGATAAAATAGTGATAATAAAATTCACTACGACACTTTACTATTCCGATGGCTTCCATTATCCATTTGCAAAGGGCATGAATACTTTCACTTGATCGTGAACATCATCCTCTTATGCAGATGTCATCGATCAGATCCTTTGCCGTTACCCATTATCTATGTAAAGCGCAATACAAAATTCGCTGACTTTGAAGTCGTAGAGAGCAGAATATATTCCCGTGCGATGTCACAAACGTTATCGAACGTTTAATACATGAACTTTATTCCGGATTTCAGCAACTTATATAATCTGTATTACACCTCCATGTCTTGACCGCACCATTGAGCACTATTATCTGATTATCAACAACAAATTTGCAGATTGAATGTCTATGCTTACTCTGGAGAAAATACAATTCTAGTACAAAAAATTGTACTTAATGTGTACTCAAACGATGTTCCAAATGTGCACATTCCAATCTTGTTTGTACTAGAATTGTACTTAAAATGTACTCGAATGATGTTCCAAATGTGCACATTCTTATCTAGTACTAGAATTGTACTCGATTTCTACCATTATTATGTTCTGAGCTGTCCGATTTCCAAAAAAATCGGACAGGGATATCGGACAGGATGCAAAATATTAGATTTTGAACATAATAATGATAAAATTGGATGGATTTTTTCGCATGATACTCAAAGATATTGGTCTCGCTATGAGTTTTAGAAATATCGAGCTCGACGCTGCGCGTCTCGCACGATATTTCGTAAAACTCATAGCTCGACCAATATCTTTTTGTATCATGCTCAATCCATCCAATTTTATATCAGGGTAGGTTCTGAAACCATTTAAAAGTGAAATTTTTCACTTTTTCGGTCACAAACGTTACCCTGTAATCGCCCTATAGAAACAAAATCGATGTAAAAAGTCTGCAAATCTTACTTCCGTTGAAATAAAGTTTAAGGCATGTCTTGTATTGATCTAAGCACATCCCCTCAAAAATGAAATCTTATCATCCAAATTGACAATACGTTTACTAACATCAGTAATAATAGCCCATAATAATGTACTTTTAAGTTTTAAATCACAATTATTTTACTTTACTTTATTTGAAAGAAAGAAGAATTAGCAATTTCGTCAAATATGGCAGATAACAGGGAGCAATAATTCCACAAGGCGAGAACAGAATAAGATCACGGTACTACGAACCGTACCAGAAACAGTGTCAAATGCATCACGTCTATTAGATGAGACCCGGAGGTTGCGGTGACAAGAAATCAAGTAGGTGTCGCTTCATCAAGATAACGCTCTGATGCCATTACACATCAACACGCCTTGAAGACAATTTAACAAAAGATACATTTAAGATGTTATAACATTTAACACTATGTGTTTTTACACATTTAGTAGGATATTTTTTACTATCCAATATCAAGTAGTTTGGGTGTGGTTTTTGTCCACACGGTGGGTGTCATGCGAAATAAAACCTTTTTATGATTTGAGAGTCATTTTTTTAAATCAAAAAAGTCATTCTATCAGAATATGACATCATCATCGTCAACGAGAGTAGCCAGTCTTCATTATTTTTGTAGTCATTTTCATTAAGATCACACTCATGGTGTTAAATTTTCACCACAATAAATTTTCATTCGGAATGAACATATTCATTTTAATTTTTTTCTCATGGTGTAAAATTTTTGCCATAGTGTAAAACGTTTTACATTTACCAAAATGTTCATAATGGTGAAATATTTTTCGCATCAGGGCACATTTTGCAATGATTACTCATCTGCAGTATTTTAATAATTCATAGTACATTGCTTTCATTAGTAATCGTTGTTTACAAACAATACCAAAATTATCTTGGTCTTTTCATTATAATCTGTAATCTGTCCTTGACAGGTACTGTGGATTTTATTTTGAAGAAAAAATTTGCTTATCCCTTAATTTCTGTAATGATAAAAACAATTATTTGGAATGTTTGCTACTGTGTGATTTTTTTATTATTTAATTTTGGAGTTTTAGCGGATCATTCCGATCGATAGTAATGTCTAGAAACTCAATGTCAATATGCAATCAGCGGTCTGGATTTTACAAATAGTAAAAATGAAAAACTCGTCATGTAAATGCAAGAAAGTCGTATCTGCAAAAGTTATATTTATTAAACACTTTGTCAAGAACGTGAAATGGTTCTTCAGGTGAGACCGTCACCTGAAGAACCATTTCAAGAGCCACTGACCCAAGACTGAAGATTATACAGTGCGCAATCAAAATTTATGACAAATGGCAGCTATTGCAGATATGACTTTCTTGCACTCACTTAACGAACTGTATCTAGGCCTAACCTGAATGCCAAGTATCTCTTATATAGTATAGGTCGAACAGTCAATGTACTTTATTCGCACCTCAGTATCCCCATCTGATTTCAAGGAGCTGGCCTGGAGGCAAGGGACAAACTTTAAGCGTCCATCATTTCCCCTTCACACAAACTCCCATTTGAGGTCGGGGAATAGGCTTGCGGTGTCAATTTCAGATAGGGTAATCTTTAGATCCAGTCCAGAGATCTGGCGCCTATGTAGATGGAAGCAAATCAACTACGGGAACCTCCCAGTGGGAGCAGAGTATTGAAGTCCCAAATCCATGGGTAGATATGAGGAAGGGGATCATGGATTTAAATGAACCAGAAATCAAATAGATCATTACAATAGAACTAGGGGCTATTGTTTTAATGTAAGCATACACAATGACTGATATGCCTCTAACAATAGAAGTTTGTTTTCGGGGAGGTGATGACAACAAGCGTGGTGTGAGTCCTTTATCGCTTGTTGGTGCACTTGAACCACATCGACATTTTGCCACTTTGTTTACACGTGTTTGGGAGTTCAATTTGTGATTGGTTTTTTTCGAGCAATAAGTACAAAATAATGACGTTGGCATTGACGTTCTTGTTATCACTTACTGTTGACCAACTTAAACAGTTAAAGTAAGGATCTCAATATTGCTTGAGCTTCTTATCGAATATTAAAAGACATTAAGCATGATCGTATAAATATTCTTTTTTCTTAAAAAATAAGTCAGTGACCTCCCTTTTTTATTTCAGAAATGTGATTAGCACAAATGAAAACACCATACACACTTAAAAAGAAAGGATCAAATTGATCCGATTAAGTATCAAATATGAGCTTACCCTTTTCCCGGATCAATTTGATCCAAATTCTCCTCAAATTTGATCCTTTTTGGATCAAAAAAGAGTGTGTTTGATCCGAAAAGGATCAAATTTGAGGAGAATTTTGATCAAATTGATCCGGAAAAAGGGTAAGCTCATATTTGATACTTAATCGGATCAATTTGATCCTTTCTTTTTAAGAGTGTATATATATTTTAAAAAAATAAGCAAAATAGATAGAGGAATTCTACCTGTGCTAAGCCACCTTACTTTGAACATTCATACTGAGACATAATGACGTGTGGTTATGTGGTTTAAAGAGTGTGCCGGAGAAGAATTAATACGAAGGTACTGTTTCTGCAAATAAATAATTGGATTCTTAAGATTTAATCTTCTTCGCATCTATACCGTATACAAAAATAATGAAATAGAAAAAGTGTTAAATATTATACTATGTTCTGAATACAGGTTCATGGTCCTAAAGAATAACAATTCATGCTCAAATCGCAGAGAGCACATCTATCATCAAAACATTTAGGACAAAAAAAATACTACTTAAATGACGTCCATGTTCGATTGGCATGAACGAAAAAAAGTTTTAATGTTTTTGGGAAGTCAAACATGTTTTTAATACGATGACTATAAAAACAAGTGGAAAAATCACGTAAAATATGTTTTTTAGCTAATTTATGGGTCTTAACCAAACATAACGGTTTTACAAGTCGCATGCAGAGGATCTGCCGTACGGAATATAATGTATTTTCTCGGATTCTTCAATTGGAGACCATGGATGTGAGTACAAACTTGTGTAAAACTTCAACTTTTACATACTTTGTGACCATACAATGGTTTTAGACATGTTTGTCCTCATAAAAGTGTCAAAAATCAATGTTTTAACTTATAAAGCTTCATATCTTGACTTTCAGATTCTGCCTATTTTGTTCGACATGTTTGACATAAACGGTTTGTTTTTCAATGATGTTATCCTTACAATTTAATAAAAAGTACATGTGCGGTTAAGGGAGTGTCACAGCAAGTCTTTTTCGTACAAAAAGAATTTTATTAAAAAGGATTATTTTTAGCGAGCGATTTTAACAACGGAAAATTTGACTAAAATGACGTGCTCTTGGCTATGTTGTCATTGCCCTAAAGACAATTTAATGATGTGATAAATTTAAAACAACATACATAATTGTTTCATTAGTGTTTGTAATTTAACCTGCCAAAGTTGGAAAGAAATCGGTTTACGGAAACACATGAATCTTTACCATGTTTAAGGTTTCCGCGAAAAAGGCATGAGATTTTTGTCGTAAGCTGTTGATGCCATTTTGACCATGTTTTTGCCACTAAAATCATTAATAAATGCTTGTGTATAATCAAGAGACTTTACTCTTTATGTACACTAAAAATGGAGGTGATCGAACATATGTAAGTTGGCCAAAACTCGTAGTAAACATGGCGTTCCGCTCTATCGCTTACCTAAAGGGACTGTAGCCTTAATAATTCATTTGCAGGCAGACAGAAATTCAGTTAATAATCGTCTATTTGACATGTTTTAGAACTAATAAGTTTTTTTTGTCTATTTTTGATTTTAAAAAGTTTCCATGAGTTTTTATAACCGTTATCGATTCGGAATGAATTTATCCGAGAATAAACACCATTTACATCATTTCTGACTAAAGATTTTACTATATAAGGGGAAGATAGGGTAAAGAACATCAACATGAAATAATGATAAAACGAAACATCCATTGAGTCAATCTGTTGCCTCGGCCTACTTTGTTAGGAAAGTATGCCAGAAAAACACTTTCCAAGTTTATTTGACTAGTGAAAATGTTAAAATGATTGTTTGTCCATTATACTACAGAAAACAATATATCAGTAAAAATAATTTCACGATTGTCAGGATTTATTTAGGACATGGCATAACATGATGTCAGCCATACATGTATCTGGTTTGTTTCAAACTACCTCTGATAGCTTTTCATAGTTTGAAATCTGGGCTAAAGGCTCCATGAATTCAATTTACATGTACGAGTGATTTAGAATGAAGAACTGCGAATTCCTGTAACGAATACAATTACTTTTCGTAGGCGATTTAAGAGTTTGTTTAAGTTGGAATTTCAGGCCCATATACACGGTTGCTCATATAGCATATAGTTGGAATAAAAATATTTTTTCCACTTTTTTATGTAAGGTCAATTTATGATGATCTTGTTGGGTGTGAAATGGAACTCCGACTTTGATCAATTTTCTCATGTACTGGTAAGGGAGCAACAACAAAAATTGGTCAAAATCGTGATTTTTAGGTCCAATTTGATTTAACCCCGCCTTGTTCAAGGTCACTTCTCTACTCAAGTTGAGTGGTCATATGGAATGTTTATCTGTAGTAGAGTGATAAGCTCTTGACTGAGCCAAGAGAATGCTTGGAAACAAAGCACAAAATGGTCCTTCAACGCCCCTCAATTTACAAAAATAGAGTTTTAGTGAACGTGGAATGGTTCCCGGCGGCTTATGACA
>JXSR01S039277.1:2788-12972 GCA_000969725.1 Ophiothrix spiculata | reverse complement strand
AGGATTAACTTGGAGGTGCGATCAACACTGAGCCTAATTTCATGTGATTAATAACCAGTTTGAATTGGCCAAATCCTGCTATTGTTCCTTTAAATTGATTGGTGTAATAAACAACAAAAACTTCCTCGGATTTACGAACGATGGAAGATTTAAAATGTCAATTAGGCTTTTGGCCTATAATTAAAAAATCTCACATAATTTCAGCATAATTTGAATCGACGCAAATGAGGGCCTATAGGCCCTAAGTAAAGCACAGGAAAAGGAGATATAGGCCTACCTTTAAAATAAAGTGAATTAAATTACAAAATAATTTGTTGATACGTTCCGTATATTCATTTTAGGTGGGAGAAATATGTTTAACCGGTAGAGGAAATGTACAGAGAATTTACCATCTCTGGTAGCGGAGATGCGAAGAGGAGCCGACGATTCCGCTTCGCGGAAGTGCAAACGGATATGTGCAGTACCGCTTAAAATGAAGTAGAAACTTTGTTTATACGTTAGCGGAGATGCAAAAAGATAGTTGCATTCCCGCTAGCGGAAATACAAAGCGTAGCAGACACATCCTCTTAGGCGGGATTGCACAGAAAAACGCGCATTTCCACTTGCGGTGACATAAAGCAGAGAATGTAATTTTTCTAATCATCAATCGAAGGAAATGCACAGAAAATTTTACATCTCCGCTAGGGGAAATACTAAGTGGAGTCGGCACTTCCGCTTAGCGGCAATGCAAACAGATTTGTGCATTACCGCTAAAACTGTAGGGAGAACTTTTTAATCTTATAGCGGAAATGCCCAGAAAACTTTGCATCTCCGCTAGCGGAGATACGAAGCGGACCCGACATTTCCGCTTCGCGGAAGTGCAAACGGACATCTGCAGTACCGCGAAGCGGTACTGCAAAGTTTGATGTTCCAAAAAATAGTTCCATATTCATGTAAATCATTTTGGAGTGACAAGTAGGCTATATCATTACCTTTACTTTAGAAACGTGAACTTGAAGCGTACTGGCCAGAATTACAATCATGAATGATGAATCATAATGAGATGAGTAAGCTTACTTACCCCACGTCCTATCTGTGCATGTGCATATCCTACCATCAATGACCGTGTAGTTGTACCACATCGGAGACAAGTTGTATTATGATCGCCGATCGCGTTCCTCTGTCAATTCTGCTAAAATCTTAATCTTGATTCTCAGATGTCTTGTAGTTTGTTTTGTTTCATGTGTGTTTGGGTATTTAAATGACCTTGTCACCTTGAATTGTTTGACCTTTATCGATTTTATTTGATTGCCAGTTAATTGTCTCTATGTAACTTAAAACATGGGTGACCTTATGACATTTCAATGCCTTAATGCAGGTTTCATACCGATTTCTCGACCCCCCAACATAATGGCATAAGAACAAAAATACATTGCTCCAAAAAAAGATTAAAATAAAAGAAAACGAAATTTAAATTACCGAAACATATAAAGCAAATCATAATATCGCCGTAATCTGTGTGCCGTATATTTTTGTGAACTTTAGCAAGGTTGCCGAATTTTGATCAATGCCCATCAATGCCCTATCGACGGTTTGCTGCGTGTGTTTATTTATTTATTTATTTATTTTTATTTTTTATTTTTTTTATTTTTTTTTTAAACATACCTCATTTGACCTCTATAGTTGCCATTGAAATGTATTATGTATTTACTTCAGTTTGTATTATTTCTTCCTTTTCTCCAGTATTTGTCTTCCAATACCTTTGAAGCAGAAAACGAGCTATTACAACGTTTCTTTGAAAACAAGGTCTACTTCACGCCATCTGTAGCATTTTATGGCAATGAGCCTGGCTGGTTCCGGATTATTTTCTCCAGGAATGTGCGTGATGTGGAAAGGGGTAAGAGATGAAAGTGATAATTCTAATTATTACGATGCTGAAATGTTCTACTTTTAGGAAAGCAACAGTCTTGAAGGTGCAGCGGAAAATCAATACAAAACCAATAGTATTGTAGTTTGATTTTCTAATAAATTTGCATTAATCATTGCCTTTTTGATAAACTCTGATGAAAAATCCATGAAAATGTTTTTCAAGTTTAGTGCATAACCTTGTAGTAAATGTTGTTATTGGTATGTAACAAATCGGTCTTGATCTGTAAAAAGTGTAGATTATATAGATTTCCTTGAACCTATGGTTGACCAACATCAAAATGGTAATTTTGAAATTCCATCACAGGGTTCTTTGTTCCCCAAATCGTGTCAGTCATTCTGCTCCACACATAACACAATCTTCACAAAGTTGAATTTTTGTTTGTAAAAATTACCTAAACTTGGCTCATAAATTGGAAATATTTGGATTGTAACAAAGTAATATAGACTGCTACAGAGTGTTCTCACAATCTGCATCGTATTGCTTAGTTAAATAGTGTGAATCCAGCTAAAGATCCATATGAGATCCAAGGAAATTGAAAACGAGATTCGGTGCTTGTGGCCATTTTGTTGTCGTTGCAAAGGCATTATACCTCCAGATTTGTTCGGAAATTGACCCGATAGCTAGGCAGGTCACACGAGTCTTGACTTGATGCATGGATATGAATCATATTGTTTTTCGTGTGTCTGCATTTCCAACAGTATCTATTGTGACGTGTTATGAGCTAGGTACACCAATTTTCCCACTAATACGTTTGGAAGAGTCTCAAAATGAGCACAAGCAGCCATAAAATGCCAGAATTACAAATATCCATTCTCCACGAGCAACAGTGTAAGATGGCCACTGTCCTATAGGGTTTTACACGGCAGTCAAATCAAAATGATGGCAATCAATTATTTTCCTTTTTATTTTGATTTCCTTGGTCAAATCAAATTAAAAAAATCCAGCATCAACTGTAAGTCAATAGTTCATGGAATTTTATGTGTTATTTTGTCTGTAGCAATGGAAAGACTAGCACAAGTGCTTCAAGAAATAGAATCCAACCAAACTGGACAGACTGCTTCAACACTTCCAGACCTGACTAATCTAGCAATGTCTACCAATGAGAAAGGAGATAAGACGAATGCAGTAAGTTGTAGTACCAATTCATACACAATACAGAGAAGAATCCCAGGTTTTTGATCCTGCATGACGACTTTCTACTCAATTGTAAAATTTTGGTAACCTGACCCTACAACTTAACCAAACCCCTATCGCTCAAAATTTCTAAACCTATTGCTAACCCTAAACCTAACCCAAACCCTATATCTCTCTCTATAACTGACCCTATAACCAAATTCTAAACATATTTCACAGAAAAAATTATGAAATTTTGACAATTTTATCGTCTGGAAAAACTGGTATTCTTCTTATTGCAATTCAGACTATACTGTATATAAGATAGAATTTAACACTTCCAGTTCAGGACTTTGGGTGAAGTTTACCATGTTACGTGTCTGGTCATATGACTACATCAATTTCCAGGATAGGAAAATCTAGCATGCTGATTGGCCAATCAAAGGAGATCATTTCTCAACAATCCAAATCCACATGTTGATACCATATATAATTTATATAATAAATGTGCATTTCATAATTCATGTCGCAAGTGAAATGAGACAAAAGTATGTGGTCAATTTTGATGCGTCCAATTCACAAATCCCATAGGGGCAGATTGCATTGGATGGCAATCAAAATTTACCGCAAGTGCAATGATTTTGTCTCATTTTACGAGCATAATGGAATGCAAATTTATTAATCTAATTCATACACGAAAGAAAAATAATATTGTGTATCATTTGTGAAAGGAAATAAGGCCTTTATATGATCAAAGTCCAAAACTTCTCTAAACTAAATAAATCATCACTCGATAAAACAATGAAACATTCATATGCACTAAACGCCCGACACTTTATAATGGGCTCTCCACAGGGAAGCTTCAAATCTAGACGCATCTGTTAGATTCATGTACATTTCCGAAGTGGAGATTGTGTTCACACGGTTCCTCTTGTTGCACATAATATTAACATGCTGGGTTGTGCGTGTGTATTGAAATAATGCAGCTACGCGCATGAAGACCCACAGTCACTTATACTAGTTTGCTCATTTGCTGAAGTCTAGTTTAATCTATATGCAACTAGATGTTCGAAATTACAGGATATTAACAACAATATAAATATAGTGAATAATGAACTGAATGAAGTTTCAAATTGGTTTAAAGCAAACAAACTGTCAGTCAACGCTACGAAAACAAATTTTATGATCATGGGAACGTCTCATATGACTTCAATTAAAACTCGTAGTGATATCTCTGTTACACTAAATGATACAGTATTAGAAAGAGTGAAATCTACTAAATTTCTTGGAGTATTTATTGACGAATGTTTAACCTGGAAAAATCACATTGATTGTATCTCAAAAACTTTGTCAAGAAATATTGGTGTCATGAACAAACTGAAGTACTATATTCCAACCCGCATTCTCCATACTCTGTATTGTTCACTAGTATCACCATATCTTAACTATGCAGTCCTCATTTGAGGAAATACCTGTAAATCGTATCTGGATAAAGTCATCAAACTACAAAAATGGGCTATTAGGACAATATCTAATAGTCATTATCCTAGTCATACAGCCCCTCTTTTTGCAAAGAATAACATCTTAACTATCACAGATATTATATGTATACCCTTGAACTGGGAATTTTTATGCTTAAATACCTCATTGATGATTTACCCGTAGCATTTAAAGACTATTTTAAGAAGCGATCTGATATCCACGACTACCAAACAAGACAGGTGAATGATCTAGATCTGGACATCAATTTTCATAAAAAGTCATTTGCTTTGCTGACAAAGCTATCAGAGCACATCAGGGCCTTTCCTTTGGAATTCATTATCATGTGAGATAAAAGAATCAAAAAGTGTAATTTAACAATTTCGAAACCAACTTAAACAAAATATGATCCAACATTATAAATAAATCCTATTTACTTTGAGCTTGTCATTTGTGTTGTCTTGTTTGAATTGGCATGTTGTCAGGTATTAAATTGTTTTGTTTGTTCTCTGTGCCTTCGTCTGGAACTTATGTCATTTATTTTAGGGGAGGACTATTATCAGGCCTTACTGGCCTTCCAGTCCTTTCCTCCATAAAACTTTTGTGTTTTAATGTTATATTTTGTTGTATTTTATGGAAATAAAGATATGATATGATGATACAGATAGATTTGCCTGTGTAGAGAGCCCCATTCTTGCGTTCTGATTGGTTAGGTGACGCGCAGAGTGTATGAATTACTTTCAAGATACATTACATTTCAGTCTTGAGCTGAAATTTCATCATACATCGTGTATTGGAGCATCGCAACATCATTTTTACTATGCGCCGTTTTTTATCTTTTTATCCACGTTGTTCTCAAATGAATTTCAAATTATATATTTGTTATTGACCAGAGTGGCGTGCTGGTAACCTCTCCTCTGAGTCAAATTTGTGCCGGTCACACCGTGTAGTGCATTTCTCGCCATGCTTGAGTTATTATGTGTATTTTATAACTGTATTTTATCAACTGCTTTTATACCTAATTTATATTATCTTCTAGGACTTTTAATCTGGTTATTTTTTAACTTTTTGGTTTAATTTATATATAATTTGTTTGCTGTAGTTTACGTATTTTGACTGTGTAAAGCGCATCGAAGTTTTTGCATTCTGCGCTATATAAATTTTTGTTATTATTATATTATTATTATTATATTATTTTTGACACATGCTATCCATGTATTGTTTTACTCATATGTTGCCTTTGTCACTTTCTGTTTTCCGTCTTTTTTAGCCTAAAGATGCTTCTCTTGAAGGACTTCTGTCACAATTGCATCTTCAAATACAGGACTCTGATTGGCTAGATCAGAACACAGCTGACCAATGGCAAGCAAGCAATCCAGAAACATATGAAGCTTACAAGGAAGAAATTGAGAAAGTGAAGAAGTGAATAAATGAACTCATTAGGGAAACTTAGACCAACTTAAATGCTAATTGCCAAAGAAAAACAAATGAATTATCAGGTAAAATTAATGAGTTTGGAGAAGTCAAATTTAGTCTTAAAAAGTATATCCAACTTATTGGACAATTTTCTGTTGGTAATGTTTGTTGAAGCATTTATTTAGTCAAAGGTTTGCACCTGTTCTAAATTGTGTGAACAAAGCTTTTGAGGTGTTATGAGGTCTCTGGCAATTTGAAACATATGAATTAAAGGTACATGGTACGATTTTTCAAATTTTAGTTTTCACTTATATATGAAAAATCACCACTTAAGATGCTTCAATTTCAAATTTGAGTTGGATCGGAACAACCATTTGATTTTATGAGCAAGTTTGCATTTTCCATTTGCCTGTACTTTGCTGTGTAAATAATTTTATGGTTACCATAAAATTAATATTTTTAACATATTTTTATAATTACATATATCTTTGAAACGCGACATGTTTCAGCCATATAATTGTACATTGGTAATGAGAAAAATTTGAGGAATATTTTGGTACCGAAATCTCTGACAGTTTGAATAAATGTTGACACAATCAGACAGGGCTCCTTTAAGACCTTCATTTTCCCAAAATCTGATATAGAATACAACACAGTATAAAATTAAACATAGCAGCTAACATCATGCACACTGTTGACAATGGCTCTTGCCCAAGCCCATTTCTAGTCTCATTGAGTAAATGAGAGTTACTGTCTACAGCAAATGTCTTTGGGAGCTAATTGATTTGATTTATGGTCTAACATAGAACCTACTAAATGTAGAAAGGTAGCATTTTATTTTAATAAATGTTGAAATTTATCTTAACAAAGAGATTAGTAGTAGATTATTTGGAGTGATTTAAACAAAACAAAGAGTACATTTTCTATACCTCATATGTGTACTACTGTAAAGGCAAAAAAGTGCGGGTGCCGTTGTTCCGACGTGTCATTTCTCTGAACGGTTTTTACTCCGAATGGGTTTTACTCAGAACATATTTTTCTCCGAACGGTTTTTACTCCGAACGGCCATTTCTCCGAATGGTTTTTACTCCGAACGTTTTTTTCCACAAACGTTTTTTACTCGGAAAGGTCGTTTCTCCAAAATTCTGAGAAACAACCGTTCGGAATTAAAACCGTTCGGAGAAGAAAACGTTCGGATTTATAATCTTAAGAAAATATTCTAAACAGTCATGATAATTGTGGAAAACCAAATACGGGGACCAATGAATACACACTAAACTGACGCCTAGGTAGAAAAATATGGGAAAACATGTCAAGAAATTGCCAAAAATAGATTTTGTATTCTTATTTTTGCTTGTCAGTTTTTATAATCTATGTAAATATATTTTGGGCCTACGAAAATGACTTTTTTTCCCTGGAAAATCTGATGTGAACGGGCCTTTTATAAATCAGGAAGTTGTGTATCTTTTCCCCGCTAAAAGGTATAGATGGCTATGCTACTGAAAACAATGTAGCATGCCTGAGGGATTTTGTTTGTATGTTTGTTTTTGTTTTGTTATGATTATTAGTTGAAATTAAATTATACAATTTGTCAAAGGAGTAAAAATATTAATTAAGTAGTGTTAAACTGATTAGCTAGAAGTCTTTCAAATGATAAATGAAAGGTTGTAGACGCTGTCCTTATGTGTTATTTATAATTATTTTGTAGGCCTATACTTCCCATCATTTTTCATGAGGAAATCTTATCATAGAGCCTAATTATCTTAATGTTGTTCCACTTTTTATTTGACTTATTCGCATGACAAACAATAAGGAAATCTAAAACATATAAATTTTACCGCGATGAGTAATAACAAATCTTTTTGAAACTACAGCGATTTTTGGTCCGAAGGTTTTTTTGATCCGAACGGTCTTTTCTCCGAAATTCGGAGAAACGGCCGTTCGGATTGAAAACCGTTCGGGATAAAAAACCATTCGGAGAAATTACCGTTCGGAACAAAAACCTTTCGGAATTAAGATTTTCGGAGCAATAGCCTCTCTGATTAAAAACCTGTCGGATCAAAGGACTAAAAATCATTCGGAGAAACGGCTGTTCAGAGTAAAAACCGTTCGAAGAAAAAAACCTTCGGAGTAAAAACCAGTCGGAGAAACGGCCGTTCGGAACAAAAATCGTTCAGAGAAATGACACGTCGGAACAATGGCCTGTCCCCAAAGAGTGCACGTGTTGGCCTGTCCTTGTGTTCTGTCATGTCTAAACAATAAGGGCCGTATTCCAGAACTGATGTTTAACTCTAAACATTAGTCTAACTCGTAACTTAGACTAACGTTTAACTAAACGCAATTCCAAAAGAGTTGATAAATTTAGACTTATGTTTTAGCTTATCAAACGGTCGCTAAACCGCCGTTAAATTAGACTTGGTTCGGGGGTAGTTTAAGGTGTGTTTAAAAGTATGTTTGTATGGACTGGCTGATACTTTCAATGGATAATGTTTATATGGCGAAGTGTAAGTTTGATATTATGAAGGGGCAGTGACGTATCTAGTGATTTTCATCAAGGGGGGATGACAAGTAGTGGCGGACGGCTGATTTTTTTGAGGAAAAATGGCTGGAGGAAAAATTATGAATATAAATATAAATATTTTTATAATACGCGCGCGCGCGCAAAAAACAAAATCTTGCAAATCGGCTAATTTCAGCTAAATTTTATTCTTAAATCTTGAAATTTACTCAAACCTTGACAGATTTTGACTGAAAACCTGATTTTAAAGGCCATGTATAGTAACGGCCTTGCGTCACAAATAGGTAGGGGGAAGTCAAATATAATGTTGCAGACATAACGTGACCAAGAAAAAGGTAATTTTTTTTGGAGGACTGAAGGGTATATCAGGTGACACCGTTAAGTTAGAGTATCAAAACACACATTTTGGGGCAATTTTTTTCGAACCCTGGTGTGAAAACATTATCGATAAAATTCTGATAGGGTGTGTATAGGAGAAGAATTATATATTTTGGCTTAAGAACCCTCCACCCTTTAGGAGGTGTTTTGAAAAACTGTGGAGCACGTCAATGGCTGCAACATTATACTTGAGTGGCCCCGGGCCTCAATTGTCATGTATCTGTTACATGTTACCTAAAAATGTGTAGAAAACATGCCATTTTGCTAAAACTCCTTTACGTATTCGGGAAAGTTTGGTATCATATATGAAAATTTTATTTATACTCTATTTATGCATGAAAACTTCTCATGATTCTAATTAATGAAGTTCTACTTGAAAAAGTGATTAGGGGACACGATGTATCTGGTGGATGAGGCGACGGTGGATGAGGCGCGCATAGGATTACAATCATGCCAAAGAGTAAAAAAGTTATGAATTAAAAATATAAATGCGGGGATCATAATTATTTGAATATACTTCAATGAGATATGTATGCTAAAGCATGTATCAAATATCGACAAATCATCAAGTTATGTTGTTTCTTAATGGTTTATATGTGGGTATTTTTTTCTATACATTACTTTGCAAAACATGCATTTACACTCGAAATCTTTTGACCGAGTCGATGTCAATGGCAATTTGTCGAGGAATCTAAATTATGTGATTAATGTTAAATTTGAGAAAACCTTTCCTAGACATTTGTTTCTAAATTCCAAAAAGCAAAACAGTTCAAAATGTCATGAAGCCAAATTTTAGTTAGGCTTTCCAGAAATTTTTGGGCAAAAAAAAAAATCATCATGTTTAGGGTAAAAATTCGCTTTTAAAAATGTATACTTTTATATACAGGTTGTAACAGAAAAAATTATACATTCTTGTTAGCGATATCATAAGGAAAATAAAAATGTTGAGTTTACAAACTTTCCCTTATTTGAAAGGCTATTTAATTGGCTACCAGAAGCAGCTTAAGGGGTGTAAGCACCTTACTCAATGTTACTTTTATGCAATTTTATTTTGTACCATAACTTTTGAACAAAGCGCTTAAAGTTACTAAAAGTATACATTCCAGAAAGGAATTTTCACAAGGAACATGATGGTGATGTTGAATTTTGACCAAAAATCACATTTTTTGCGAAAATCACGAAAAACACATTTTTTTGCCATTTGGGCTTCCAACCAAGCTAAAAATCTTAAGTAAACACCGGTGAAAACTGCTTGGGCCAATTTCACCATTTTTCAGTGTAAACAGTTTTTCATGATTCGATGAAGATTAACAATGCACTGAGATAAAATAAGAAAAGGCACACTTTATGTTCCCGTATTCCAGAAAGGTG
>JXSR01S039276.1:0-15988 GCA_000969725.1 Ophiothrix spiculata | reverse complement strand
TGCACCTACATATCTTGCTTCTTGTTTTCAATTCTACACGCCATCTAGAAAAGGGCTTCGTTCTGCAGGTGACCTCACACGCCTCTCTGTACCGGGTTACGCAAGAAACAAACTCCAATCTGTCACAAACAAAAGTTTTTCGCTTGCTTGTCCACAGCTTTGGAACAATGTACCAATACCCATCCGCACTGCAAGCACATCTTCTGCTTTTAAAAAGGGCCTGAAAACACATTTATTTCCAATGTAGTTCATTTATTGTTCTGTATATATCATATTTTTTGTTCTTTGTATTTCCTGATGTTTATGTTATATAGCGCCGTGGTCTAAAAGAAATGGCGCTTTATTAAATGCCCTGTGTATGTATGTATGTATGTATATGAAGGAAAGATAGAGAAGTCTGAGGACTTGCATTAAATTATGCATGTATTGCAAAACATGTAGAACCTCCAAAAAAGTCTATGATGAGCAGAATAAAATGATATTATTCGTAACTATAGTATAAGATAGACAAGTCTAATAAGGAGGAGTTATATTTAGGTGTGGTGTGAAACATGAAAGACCTCCTCTTGAAAAAAAAAGTTTATCTCAAATTTCTTCTGGAATGTTAAAACCAACAACTGTTTTATGTTTCAAGGAAATTTAGTGGTCAAAAAGGCTATGTAGTCCACAGAATTTATTTGTATATTTATCACGAGCTAAGCATGCAAGTGTCTGACACATGTAAAAGTAAGAAATCTTTTGTCTTTTCACAGATGATTTTCAGCATCAAGTTCTTTATCTTTTATAGAAGATATTTCTTTATCATTTGTTTAAACATATTTTATTTGGTATTTGTATTGCTTTTGTCATTGTATTTGGATGTAATATTGAAATAAAATTTGAAATTGAACTTTAATTTAAGGTCATCCTATTTCTTTCCAACAAAGAGCTTGCTTTGAGATTCATTCTAGAACAAAACATGTTTTTAAATGAGTCTCACAAACTTGTTTTGGTAGGCTTTATTTGCATGTTATGAAAGAATAACATGGTGCCTGATATTAATAAATACACTAAACTAAGTTACCGATTTCAGCTGCATCAATTCCTATCATAGAATATATGAATCCATTTTTTAGGACATTATGCTCATTTGTCCTATGCAACCTCGCGGCATGCAATATGCATGCTTGTGAGAGCTTCTTGAATTGCATGCCTGGGCACTCAGTATGGAAGAAACGGCAAAAATAGAAATGGAAATACAACCTGTTAAATCAGGTCACCGAGGTTCACAACAAGCAAGAAATGCATCAGCTATAACTTAATTTCCATGCATGGTTGGCGGCACTTTAGTTTTCAATTACTACAATGGTCTGTAGACATGGTGTAAGGGATGTATATCAGACTTATTAAAACACTTTCAACAGGTATAAATGCTAATTGATTTGTAGGTCAGATGGCCTGGATGTATGCCAGTGTGTTACTTGGACTTGTTGCTTGTATTGAGTAGGTAAACATGTAGAATTTAAAACATGAAGGGGAAAAAAGCAAAATTCCCAGCATAGTTGAGATTATACTTAAAATCTCAAATTTCAAAAATTACTGGTGACATAAAAAATTGAATGCATAAACAGACTGAAGGTTATACCAGGTGAATTGATAAGGTCTGACAAGTTTTGTTTGCAGGTTAATTGCAGGGACCAATTATGACATTGCTTACAAACAAGTTATTCACTTAGATGCCATGTTGTAATAAATTAGTTCTAGAGTTAGTAATGTTGAGAGGAAGCTTTAAAAGAAATTAAACAAATTCTAATTATTTTTCTCTTTTATGTTAAAGGTACAGGGTCCAATTTTTCAAATTTTAGTTTTCACTGTCATATGAATAATCACCACTCAATATGATTCAATAACAAATTTCAGTTAAGTCGGAACAACCGTTTCGACAGGTAGAATCCCTAAAATAGATAGCTCACACTAGCTGAATGTACGCATGTCCCAGGATGTGTGTCTAATATGCTGGATTGGTTTGGTTTGGAGCATGTATGTAGAAGTGAAGATATGAAAAAAGCAAAAATACAAAAAAAATACAAAAATCTCTGCATAGAGTAGTTCAAGTAACTTCAATATTTAAAATTGTCCAATTATTGCAGTCATTAAAAAACTGAGCACACAAACAGGTTGACGGCTAAAACAGGTGAACAAGTGAACTGATTCAAGTTTGGTAAACTCCTGATCAGTTCTATTGGTTTAAAGTTTTTATCTATACATACATCCTACATATTCTCTTGCAACTGTATAAAGCTTAAACAAATGAACAAATATAAAGAGCACACACACACACACAATTGCAAGATATGCTATTCAAAAGATATACTTTATTAATGAATTTCAGGAAATAGACCAAACAATTTTTAAAATCCTTGTGTTGCCTTTGTTTGGATCCACAACTCTTTTCAAAATCCTTCATCAAATTTTGTCATTATTCTTTACTCCTCTGAATTTTCAATGTGAAGCATTTCATGGTTACAATTTTCTAATGTGATTCTTCCCATTTGCTCCTGCTAAGCTGCTCCAATTGTTGTAATTCACCAACAAAAAATTCATTAATGATTCTAGACCTTGAGACTTCAAGTGTGATTTGTTGACCTTGTGTTTAAATACATATAAACATGTCCAAATAATGTAATATTACTTTTTTACAAGTGTTTTATACACTATTCTGATGTCCACCTCATTTGTTCAAAATCAGTCCCAAACTCTCAAGCTGCATAAAACTAGTCTTGCTCCTAGTAACAAAAAACAGTTCCATCTCACTTGATTTTTTTCATTAAAACACTACATACTTTAAAAGTCCTCCAGTATGCACCCTGTCTACCCATCTTCACTCAATATGTAATTAAGACATCAGATGCCCACTAGAACAATTTGTTTATGTTGTTACCATGGCAAACAAGGAGCTGAATAATTTTAAGAAATAACAGCCTGGCATTTAGCAACTACAAATAGGAGTACATGTAGGAACAATATTAAACTTAATTTTATTTTACTATGTCGGTTCAGTTTTATCTTTTGTTTTATGTTACATCTTATTTCATTTGATGCATGATATGCATTACTTAAAAGAGCCCTGTCTAATTGGGTCAGCATTTTTCAAAATTCCTCATATTTTTTCTCATTAACCATGTGAAAATTTACGGATCACGTTCTGGAGATATTAGTGAAAATGTGTTAAAATTATTAAGTTTATGGGAACCAGTAAAGTATAAGCAACTGGAAAATACAATATTCCTCATAAAATCAAAATGGTTGTTCTGATTTAACTGTAATTTCTAATTTAAACATCATAAGTGGTGATCTTTCATATGACAGTGAAAACTAAAATTTGAAAAATTGGACCATGTACTTTTGCTAAAATTGTGGGCAAAACTATTCACCAAATTATGTAAATTGTGATATCAAATTCAATATTTTCTTGAGGGGAAATGACAATGATGATAATACAATTTCAATACATGTTTGAACTTTAATAATTCTTTTCCTTAAAAAAAATAATATCCTTTAATCAACCAGGCAAGGGCAATAGTCATTGATAGCCTCAGTTCAAGTTAAAAACCATATAAGTCATTCCAACATTTTCATTCCAAATTTAAATCATTTTTAATATAACTTTCAAAAATAACCTGTCTGACTCATGGCAGGTGCAAATAATTACTAATTCTTTCAAAATTCTATTGCATCTATTAAGAAAATAAAGTGATATATAAAACTATTTTCAGGTATTTTGATGGCAGGTGATTTCTAAAGGCATTTCAAGCTGGGTAAAATTGATTTGACTTATTATTGGATTGTCAAATATTGTCTATACAAAATAACATTAAAAAGAATATTGACATCCAGCATATATTGAGTATATTATTTTTGTGAAACTTATGAAATGCATTTTAATGGCATCTAGTCTGAATGAATAAAAGCAAAGAATCCCTTTTTTGAATTGAAGATATATTTCAAATTTATAAAAGTTAGTGCTGCAATATCTATTTTGAAACCTAGGCAAATGATATCAACAAATATGATCATCAAAAAAGAAAAGAAAAAAGATATTAATGCATTTATGCATTGTATTACGTCAAAAGGGGGATTTTTAAGAGGATAAGAACATTTAATTTTTGCTTTTGAAGCATTTTTAAAAATGTCAAAAAGGGAAACTTAAATAATATATTTATATTTACAATTCATTTCTATTTTTTAAAAAGGTAGCTTAAATGTGTATTATTATTATTATTTCTCACAAGTTTTCATCTGATGGTGCATATCTTGAAAATTGTTGTTTTAATATGGCACAACACATGCTATTACATTATCACAATTTTCATAGAAGTGTTATAAATATTCCAATCTAAAATGTAAGTATACTGTCAAAACTGAATTTCTATCAAGGTTAATCATTCCATCTTATACAAATAGTGGTAGACTAAAATGTGTTGAAACAAAAATCAAAATGACAACTTAGGTTACTACTCTGAAAATATATTTATAGGTTTGATAAGTATTCCATTACACACCTCAGTGTCTGCAGACATATCAGTAAACAATTGCAACTTTCCTTATAAGGTTAAATGAAGATCAATCAAATTTGATACTGTAGATAATTACCATCATGATGCATGAACAATTATAAATTCACAGTTAACTTGACCACTAATACCATGAATCTGCCTGGTTCTACTGCTGAATTTTATCTACTTTTTCCTATTTGTTGTCCTGCAGTGTGTCCAACATTCCCTTGTTTTAAGCAAATATTTATTCCTAGACCTGTCTAAGTCATATATCATATTTACTTTCAAAATACTGGTACTTTACGTAAAATTTAGAGGAAGAAAAAAATTAATAAAATGACCATTTCATATAGAAGTATGTATATACAAGGTTCTCTAACACTTCAATCTGACTATAACAAAACCTATATAGTTTCGCCAAAAGCAAAAATTTCAATGGAATACAGGGTAATTTTCCTTAATGCACATACCTTGTTATGAATATTCTAATCTATAAAACTTGGGTTGTAATGTTATCAAAAAGCTGAAATGAAATTTGTCGGGGATATAAGAGCATGATAAAACATTTAGGTATTCAAACATGCTACAGAGTTGTTCATCGCTAATCAACAACGATGCATCCATGCGTCTGCGTATTTTTTATTGCGCGAGGGGGGCTTTAGCCACCCGAGTGTGATAAAAATACGCCAACGCATCGGATGCAGAGTTGTTGATTAGCGATGAACAACTCTGTAGCATGTTTGAATACCTTTCAACAACGAAAATCTTTATGAAATCTTAATTAAATTCTAAATGTTTTCAATTTAACAGATACTAATCTCAATAAAAATACTTTGAAGAATCTGAAACAAAATGCTAGTTTTTAAATGATTGTTGCTTTGTCGTTTTCAACTGTTCCCAAGCGCCAGTCCTTGCACGTACTCAAGTTCCTGACGCGCGATGAACAGTGCGCCAATTTATGTGCACTGCGTAAACGCACCTCAGTGTACGCTGTGCTGTGCATGACACGCTTATTTGAATATCAACTGTTGATGCATCACTAATCAACAACGGCACGCTCCCGTATAAGAAGATACGATGAGTTGTTGAAAAAAGAATCATGCATGGTGAAGAGCTATAATTATGCAAATATTGTGATACAATCACATTCTGAGATTTGTGTGTCAGACAAATCTCAACATGAAACCGAACACTTGGAACCTAGACATCAGATAATAGCAAATTTTTCATGTGTGAAAATGATGGTGCCAACAAATAAAAACATTACTTGCCTAAATTATGTATATAGACGCTAGCAAAAACCAATACAGCACAAATATGATGAAATCCAATACAAAATAAATTATCTGATATGTCTCTGATTCATGAGAAAACACTGCCTGAAAAGACTTGCTTCATGTTTTGGTTAATTTAATCAAAATCCAACAAGTGCACTTAAAGAAAACATACACATTAAGGCTATAGGTCCAATAAAGTTTTTAAAAAGCTGAGAGAAAGTATATTTAAATTAACAAAATATTTGCAGAAATACTATAGTTAAACACCAAACAATACAATGTAGACTTTCCTTTAAGTGTCTTATACATCTATCATTCACAATTGTCTGCAGCTCAAAGTGTCATTTCTTAAAAATTATGGCTATTTTAACAATCTTCTCCTAGCATCTTCCATGGCTTATCAATTCTATGTGCAATTGACGCACGCCTAAGTACAATATGTCCACAAGGTCATTTAACTCAAGAGAGATGACACTCTGCCTCTACTAGATGCCTTGGCAAACAAGCAGAGCTACAAATCAAAATATTTAGCAATACTGATGATATTTGATTGCACAATGTTGTTGTTAATTTCTTTAAGAAAAATTACCCAAGGGCAATTCAAATGTATGATTGGGGAATTCTGCTCTAGGAAAATAACTATTACATTATAACTTTTTTATCTTTTGTGTGCCATAAAAGTACACTAGAGGCAATCCCTTAAGCTGGTTTCAGACTAGCCTGTCGTGCTGCCGCACAACCATGCGACAGGCAAAAATTTAAAGTGCGCAAACTCGACCTTGTCGCATCACAAAATGTTTGCGGCAAGCATGACAGGCCGATATATCGATTACCCTGTCGCGATGGTGGCAGCGGCACAGTATTTTGAGTTGGAAAAAATTCAACTTTTCTTGCGACAGACCACCATTTCAGCAAACAATTGCAACTTTCCTTATAAGGTTAAATGAAGATCAATCAAATTTGATACTGTAGATAATTACCATCATGATGCATGAACAATTATAAAATCACAATTAAATTGACCATGAATCTGCCTGGTTCTACCAACATACACTTGTTTTAAGCAAATATTTATTCCTACACCTGTCTAAGTCATATACCATATGTACGAAAAATTTAGAGGAAGGAAAAAAATTAATAAAATGACCACTTCACATAGACGTATGTATATACAAGGTCCTCTAACACTTCATTCTGACTATAACAAAACCTATATAGTTTCGCTTAAAGCAAAAAAAAAAAAAAAGGATAAAAAAGGATTTTTTTTTTATTTCAATGGAATACAAGGTAATTTTCCTTAATGCACATACATACCTTGCTAAGAATAGTTTAATCTATATAACTTGGGTTGTAATGTTATCAAAAAGCTGAAATGTTATTTGTCGGGAATATAAGAGCATGATCAAACATAAAAGATACATGGTGAAGAGCTATAATTATGCAAATATTGTGATACAATCACATTTTGAGATTTGTGTGTCAGACAAATCTCAACATGAAATGGAACACTTGGAACCTAGACATCAGATAATAGCAAATTTTTCATGTGTGAAAATGATGGTGCCAAAAAATAAACATTATTTGCCTAAGTTATGTATATAGATGCTAGCGAAAACCAATACAGCACAAATATTACCATGAAATCCAATACAAAATGAATTATCTGATATGTCTCTGATTCATGAGAAAACACTGCCGGAAAAGGGGAACTTACATAAAAATGTTAAAAAAAATTTGGTTAATTTAATCAAAATCCAACAAGTGCATTTAAAGAAAACATACACATTAAGGCTATGGGTCCAATAAAGTTTTTAAAAAGCTGAGAGAAAGTATATAGTTGATTTTTAAATTAACAAAATATTTTCAGAAATACTACAGTTAAATACCAAACAAAACAATGTAGACTTTCCTTTAAGTGTCTTATACATCTATCATTCACAATTGTCTGCATCTCAAAGGGTCAATTCTTAGAATTTATGGCTATTTTAACACTCATCTCCTAGCATCTCCATGGCTTATCAATTCTATGTGCAATTGGCTTACACCTAAGTACAATATGTCCACAAGGTCATTAAACTCAAGAGAGATGACACTCTTCCTCTATTGGATGCCTTGGCAAACAAGCAGAGCTACACTACAAATCAAAATATTTTGCAATTGGTGATGATATTTGATTGCACAATGTTGTTGTTTATTTCTTTATGAAAAATCCCCCAAGGGCAATTCAAATGTATGATTGGGGAATTCTGCTCTAGGAAAGTAACTATTACATTATCACTTTTTTAGCTTTTGTATGTAGCTATAAAAGTACACTAGAGATAAACAAGTTTTATCACAGAGTCCTTGAAGCCTCAACAATCCATTAGAGACTAGCATTAGTAGCTTATCCTATGCCAACCTTGGTATAGCACAACTAACATTTCATTTGATTCAGTGCAAGATGTTTTATTGACAATGGTCAATCTTTTTAGTATTTTATGTTAAGGCCAAAACAAATACTTTGTTTTTTCTATTAAACTTGATGTTTCTAGCACAAAAACTCACATTAAATGTGATAATTAACAAATCTTCGGTGTCACGTAAAAAGTAACTTAAAAATAATTTAGCTATATGTCATAATATGTGACCCGTCATATCGAAAGGTACCTTAAGGTCGGCATAGTAAATTATGAGATATGGACTATTGAAACTGAGCATGATCAAAAATCACGTCAAAGGTCGAATTTCTAATTTCATCAGAAACGTTACCTTTGAAGTGTATTCTATCATATTAATCAGGTTCCAGCATCCAAAACATATGACAAATGTTTTAAAAACCGAGATAAAAATCCTTTCTCCATTCAAGTTTTACCAGTACACAAACTTTAAACTCAATTTTCTCAGAACTATAGTTTTCTGAATCAGCCTGATGCCTTTTACCAATTTAAATGTAACTTTGCAATCGAACATCCAATAACCAATAGCAAGGTGTTATTTCAAAGCTTAAAATATAATCAATCACATAAGACAAAAAAAAAAATCAATTTTCATTTTGGGACCCTTAAGGTACCTTTCGATATGACGGGTCACATATATTTCTAATCAGGGATTTAGAGGTCAAAATCGCCTTTGGAAGAGTAAAAAAACCAAAAAAACGGACAGACAGTCCCAACTTTACAAATGTATCCCTAAAAAGGCAACAAATTATTTTTTACCTGATGATAAACAAACTCTTAGAGTAACAATATGTATTAGGCCCTAGATAAAAATTGAAATAAAAAATATATTTTGAAGCTGAATGTCAAACATATGTTTTAGCTGAATGTCAAAAGGAGTGCTGTTCATTGTAGAATCTCCAGATCATTCATCTCTGTCAAGGTTGTGCTATCAAACAGTAGGTCAAATCTGGTTGAATTCCTTTCCAGGATAAAGTCATTACTTTGCATTTTGATAAAGCAACTTGTTAAGCAATTGTTGCCCACCAAATCATAAGCCTCAAGTATGCCATTTCAACTTATCGCTGAAAATTGTTATTTCAACATGTGAGTTTCTTTCACTCGTATGGCCTATAACCTAGCAAATTCACATGGTCTAGTCCAGTCTATCCTATTTCTGGGTCTTAAGATCATATCATTGCTATCTTTGAAGCTTTATGTGATCCATAATTTGATATCACAACTTACAGATATGAAAACATTATTATTAAACTACCTGAGATGTTGAGAGGTAAAATCGGGTAATTCTGCCTCTTGGCAGAGGGAATTCATAAAAGCATCCTAACAAAGAGGTTTTCATAGAATTGATTGTTTATCTTACATAAGATATGCTCAACCAGTGTGTAAACCAATTTAAAATAAAATGTTTTATCTTAAAAACATTAGTAATTTAGAACTGGCATAGCAAAAAAGTAAAAGGAATGATGATATTAGGTAACTATATATAACCAGGAAAGAGAGTAGGCATATTGCTAAACAAAATAAGACATCTCAACTCTAGCCACTCCCCGCTGAACAAACAATGTTATTTAATCAGTTTGATAGGGACTTACCATGGTACAAAGCTAGATAGATTGTGACCGGGATTGTGACAAACAATCTACAAAGAGAGAATTAAACAAACAACTTATATTTATTTATATTGTGACACATGTAAGATAAAAAAAGCATTATTGACATATTCCTATACTCAATGAACCTTGAAGAATGCAACAAGCAATTGGACTACGAGATCCATAGCTTACTTAGAATACTATAGAATTAGAATCCATAGAATCCTTTAAAATAGAATATATTCTATCATGAAATAGTCCAGATTAAATCAATATATATGAAAATTGATTGAAAAACAGGTATAGCATATTCTGTATGAAGAAAACCTATGAACTGGCTCTTATATAGGGACGCCTGACTTAAGTTACAGAACTAAGATTTTGACAATCAATTTGTGATGTAAGAATGACTTGTGAAAAACAGAACAGATAAATAAAAAAACAGAACTGCATTTAATAATAATTAAATGCAAGTCTATAATTATACATGTACTCCAAAAAAATACAATTTAAAGAAGCAAAAACAAACTTCTTGACTAGCAGAACAAAATGACATTATTTCCAACTACAGTATACGATAGACAAGTCTAATAAGGATGACTTCTTAAAACACCAACAACTGTTTAAGGTTTCAAGGGAATTTAGTGGTCAAACAGGCTATGTAGTCCACAGAGTTTGTTTGCGTATTTATCACGAGCTAAACATGTAAGTGTCTTACACATACTGTAAGAAAAAAGTACATAAAAGTAAGAAAAATCATTTGTCTTTTCACAGACGAATTTCAGAACAAAGATACTTCTTTGCCTTTTGTTTAAAAATATTTTGTTCTCTATTGTTATTGCTTTTGTCATTTGGATGTGATATTGAAATAAAATTTAAACTTGAACTTAAATCTAAGGTAATCCTATTTCTTTCCAAAAAAGAGCTTGCTTTGAGATTTTTCTAGAACAAAACATGTTTTTAAATAAATCTCACAAACTTGTTTTGGTAGGCTGTATTTGCGTGCTATGAAAGAATTGCATGGTGCATTATATTCATGAATGCACTAAATTACATTACCAATAAATTTGACTGTTTTTATTCCTATCATGGAGTTAAATATATTTTATAGGACATCATACTAGGCATGTCCATCACATTTTAAACACTTTTAAATACATTTGAAATGTCTTTCATTGGAAAGATCATCAAATTTCCTTTAAAATGAGGGGTCAACCAAAATCTAACGTTCAAAACTAAGAAAGTTACAGCGAAAAATGTGTTGTTTGAAATGACAGGAAAAAGTTACCCTCTAGCGTGGCAACACTGTACTGGGACTAGGAACCCAATTGGGTGATTTAAATTTAAACAAAAATAAACTTTTGTTGTTTTTAATTTTTTTCACTCTAAATTGAGCAAATATGAAAAAAATAAAATGTAAAATGACACTTAATTTTAAAGACAATTTAAAATCAATTTCTGTGCCAATTGTAGCATTAAATGTTGCCAGTTTTGTCACCCACTTAAGCCACCCAAGCTCTATTGAAGAACATTTTGGTGGAGCTTTTTTGTTGAGAGTTGTGATTTTTTCAAACTGCAAAGTTACTATTGTATTCAGATGATATTGAATGGCTACACCATTAGATGCTAAGAGCTCTGAAGGAAGTGTTGTTTTGAAATGTTTTATTTCAAGGTTTTGAATTCAGAAGCATAAACTTGACAAAAAATGGCACACATTTGCCCTCAAATATAACTTTTTTAACTTTGACAATACAACAAACAATTACAGTAGAGAAGTAAATTACTTTCTAAACTACAATAATCATGTGAAAGTAAATTAGTAACCTCATTGGTTGCAAAACTAAGAAATATTGATTTGAATTGGGCTGTAATTTCAGAAAAAAACGCCGTCACTACACTAGCCAAATGGGCTTTTTAATCATGCTCACTTGTCCTATGCAACCTGGCAGCATGCAAAATGCATGCTTGTAAGAGCTACTTGAATTGAATGCCTTGGCACTCGGTATGGAAGAAACAGCAAAAATAGAAATGGAAATACAACCTGTTAAATCAGGTCACCGAGGTTCACAACAAGCAAGAAATGCATAAGCTATAACTCAATTTCCATGCATGGTTGGTGGCACTTCAATTTTCAATTACTACAATGGTCTGTAGACATGTTGTTAGGGATGTTTATCAGACTTATTAAAACACTTTCAACAGGTATAAACGCTAATGGATTTGTAGGTCAGATAACCTGGATGAATGCCTGTGTGTTACTTGGAGTTGTTGCTTGTATTGAGTAGGTAAATATGTAGAATTTAAAATATGAAGGGGAAAAAAGCAAAATTCCCAGCATAGTTGAGAATATACTTAAAATTACTGGTGTCATAAAAAATTAAGTGGACAAACAGACTGTAGGCTATACCAGGTGAATTGATAAGGTCTTGCAAGTTTTGTTTGCAGGTTAATTGCAGGTACCAATTATGACATTGCTTACAAACAAGTTATTCACTTAGATGCCATGTTGTAATAAATGAATTCTAGAGTTAGTAATGTCAAGAAAGAATTTTTCAAATAAATTTAGCAAATTATGGGTTTACTGTTTTTTAAGAAGGAAGCATGAAAAAGAGCCTGCCCTCACATTACCCGGAAAAAGTTGGAAAAGTCAGTTTTCTGATTTGCCCATATTATTAATAAAAATGCTGAAATTGCGAGCTTTAAAATGATGTATCACTTGTCAACATCGCTATATATTTTGCTCATGAAATTTGGGCATGTTCACTGGTCTGTAACTTCACAAGTGCTCTGGAGTCTTTCATTGGAGCAGGTCACAAATGGTACTTGTCACTACTTGAATAGCTTTCATGGTAATTGTTGTCTCTTTTTGAGTTCATATATTCCTCTAATTCCTCTCCTCTCTAGTGTTATAGACAGATACAAGAGGTACATTAATATATTACCAATAACAATGAATAGAAAAGATAGGAAAGGGAACAGATACAGTAAAACATGGATGGAAATACAACCTGTAAAATAAGTCATTGGGGTTTACAAGTACTTAGATATGGACAAACTATATTCCCAATTTCTGTGCATAGTTGACGGTACTTAAATTTTTCAATTATAACAACATATCCCCTGGTTTGTAAAAAGGGTACTGAAGTTTATCAGACAAATTCCAAGATGTCAACCTCTTTTGGAATGTATATGTAGGTCAGACTAACAGTACATATGAATAGATAACCTGTTTTATCCAACATCCTCCTTGTTAACACTTTTCTTAATTTTCAAAATAATTAATATTGTAATCCATTTTCACCCACCACTTTTGCTTCCTGTGTCATGTCTTTGTGATAGATTTCTGTAGCAAATACAAGAGTGGATTTTGGGGCTGAAGAGTCCTCTTATACATGAAAAATTGCATGTTTTCCCCTTTTCTAAGCCCTACAGCATGATGTAATCCCTGTGAGTCAACTTCTTCTGCACCCTCTGCACAGAAAACATTCTGGACTTTATTGACCTTGTCTAAGAGTACATAATGTATTATATCACTCATTCACAAATTTTAGGCATTTCATTGGTTTATTGCTATAAGATAGTTTTTATACATCAACCCCTGAATGTGATGGTAGAAAATATAATTTGCTGCCCTCAAATACATATTCGCCAAGTCTTGTCTTGGACCCGGTCTTGGACTCAACATTTTTTCAACTTAATCACTTTGGATGATAGTGAAGTTATGAATATTTTATTGTTAATGAATGTATACACGAGTGATACAAAACAACTATTAACTGTCTTAAATTTGTGTGATGGTAGAAATACATGATCAACACTCAGTGAAAGATTTATTGTTACATTTCACTAGCTGTACCGGCTTGTGAAATGGAACAATACATTTTTTCACTCTGTGATGAAAACGTTAAGAGATAGACAAACTGATACCGGGACTGATACACTTATAGTTAGTATTTGAATAATATTACTACAAAAAGACTGATACACTTAAGAGTTCATATAAGAATCATTTATTTGCACATAATCATTCACAAAACCATCAAGCTACAGAAAAATAGACTGGGTCAAGTATCTCAAACTTGCTCCAAGTAACAAAAAACACTTCCATCCCACTTGATTGTTTTTATCAAGACACTAACTTATCTAAATGAAGTACTCCAGCATCGCCTTGTCTACCCATTTTCACTTAACATGTAATAAGACAACACATGCCCACCAGCTCATTTCATTTAAGATGTTGCTGTGAAAAAGAAGCCAAATAATTATTAGAAATAGCAGCCCGACATTTAGCAAGCATCGATAGGAATAGGAGCATAATTAAACTCTGCTTTTTCACAGAGTCAGTTTGGTCTTTTTCTGTTCTTTTTAATAACATATTATTTCATTTAATTGACAATATGTAATACCCCGGACTACCCTATGCAGCGCAACATGCTGTAGTTGCGTTGTTGTGAAATAAACACCAGCTATGACTGTGAGGACACGATATTTAAGCTAAATCTTCAGCTGTATTTTGTTGTTAGGATTATCCTGGTCAACATGGTCTACATGGTATGTCTTATAATGGATTATTTTTAGACAAATATTGACTTTTAATTTTGCCGTGCAGTTCAACGAATACTGCATAGTTGCCGAATTCTGCTCCCTTTCATCTACCGTGTTTTAAATTGACTATTTCGCCGCCACAGTCTCGCATTCATTACGCCTTTTTAGAACTCTCTAGAGATATTTGATTATAGTTCCTTTATATTGCTATCGTATATTTTGAAAGTCTAAACATCAGACATGGATCCCCAACTGAAATCACTTCTTGAGTCCATGCGACTCGAGAATCAGCAGAACTTTGCAACAATATCTCAGCAAATTAAAGAGTTGAACACAGAGTTAGCAGATATAAAAATTGATGTAACAGACCTCAAGTTGAGTCTGGATTTCATCGATGACGAGGTACGCACCATCAAAGAAACAACAGTTCCAGAGCTACGCACACAACTTCAACAAGAAATAAAGAAAGAGGTATGTTCCATTAAAGAAACAACAGTTCCTAAGCTGCGCAAAGAACTTGAAATTGAAATAAACAAACTAAAACAACAACGTCTGTAAGCAGAGCTTTATAGCAGAAAAACAAATCTTCTGTTTTACGGCCTAAAATCTTCACCTGAAGAAGATTGTGAGACTGTTGTACGCAACTTCCTTAAGACAGTCTTGAAGCATAAAGACTGGAATATGCCATTTATTAACTGCCATCGTCTACCATCAAAGCACAGTAACACTGATAAGCCCGTACCTATCATAGTCAAGTTTGTTCACATGAAGGACCGTGACTCAGTATTTCGTATGGCCCCCCTCCTCAAGAATGCCAGTGGAAAGTTTGGAATCTCACCGCACCTTCCAAGAGAGATGCAACTCCAAAAGCAGCAGCTCCTACCAATCAGAAGTCAGGCAATTGCAGCTGGCAAGAAAGCACTGTTTAAAACAGTTGGAACCGAGGTGAAGTTGTACATAGACAATAAGTTGTATTCAACTACCGGTGATTCATAAACTTGAAGCTCAAGGCTTTAAGCTCTACAGCTTTAATTCGCCTTATAAACATTTTTGACTTTTTAATGCGAATTTATGAATCATGACAGTTTGGTTCGGTAAACTTATTTTATAATCTCTGATTTGAGACTGAATTGACTCATGAATGATTTAGTGAACTAAATTATTTTGCATTGAATATGTATCTTATATGATTCTTCACTTCAATGGACTTGAATTTTTGCTGGTGAAGAGGTACCGGTATTTTAAATGATTTTACCGCAGACTTGAATTTTGGCATTTGCTGCTAAATTATGTACCTTATTAACAATGACACTGTTTTGTTTTTTTAAATTGATCTCTCACTCTGTTTTTCATGCCATTTGAGGTACCGCATGGTGAAGTTATTCCCCCACCCCATATTTGGTCATTTTATGATTTTTGCAGTCTCTTGATCTCGTGTTTTGCATCAACACCAGGCCGCTTTGGGGATTTTCGTAAAAATTCTTTTTATTTTTTAATTATTATTTTCTAAATGTATTTTTTTTGAACATTTTTTTCTGATCTTGAAAATATTTTTAAAGGGGATTTCATTATTTTCATATTACCCCACCTTTTAATCTTGTGTC
>JXSR01S039271.1:22622-33694 GCA_000969725.1 Ophiothrix spiculata | reverse complement strand
GTGAATAATGATCATGCATTATTGATTATTCACAACATGGTTTGAATAACCAGATGATAAAGTGATGATTGTTTTTGCAATAAATTATGATGAATCTAATCAAGAGATCATATGTCACATTATGTGTATCCACCCTAATATCAGCTGTTTAGTATGGATGCATCTGGGGGCAGAAACATAGTGCTCATATTTTGTATATGTTTCCTATTAAATTGGATGATAATTTGTATTATATCTTCCTCTAATAAAATGGAAACGAAATTATCAGAAAATTGATCTATTTAACCCAGACATTTTTACGCAGCTTTGAGCCTCATGTAAAGACTTTGACAAAGTAATAGGAGCTCACTAAGTCAAGAGTGTGTGTTTTACACACGAGACCTTCACCTTCAAAATGCTAACCGATTAATTTTCCTCTTATGAGAAGTTGTTTCATAGAAGCCTCATGATAAGAGCCAATTGACATTCAAGTAGTAATGTCTCTCATATGAAAAGTGTGTACTTTTGTGATAAAAATATCAAAATTGTGGAAGTAAATCATTAAAATTTAGTAGCTATATTTTACTCAGAAATTTAATAAAATTTTAATCAAATTTAAGATCAAAGTGGCCAGTATTTTGTTGTGCCAGTTAAATATATCAGGAGTAGAAATTAGCTTGCAATGCTTAAAGATGTGTATCTTGACACTTTTAGTCATGATGCTGGTTTCAAGATAGGATTATAGGATTAAGGACCACTAGCTGTTATTTATATGGTAAAATGTTTTTTAATATAAAACCAAAACTTAATTTCTAAGAATAACTTGGATTATTTGTATGCACTAATTTATCATGCTACTTGGCCCCCAAAGTAAATGGCACGTCATCCAACAAGAGAAGAGACTGTGTGCTTACCAACACATATTCATATGGGATTTTTTAAAAGGAAAATATGTGAGTAGGTGATGAAATTAACGTAAAAGAAAAGTAAAAATGCATTTTTTTAACTGGCCATTGCAGTGAATTGAAGGTCTTGGTCTATCAACTGCATGAAACTAACTCAAGGCTACATGAAGGAAGGGTATTTCCCGATAGTTCATATAACCTTTTCATTGTGCCAAATCAATAATTAATTTCAGGCTGTTGCACCACATAGTTACCTGTAATATGTCATGTTGAACTTGATATTTAATGACAGATCTTTGACAACCCCACCTTGGCTAATCCAGTGCATTGAGGAAGCTGTAATCTGACATTAAGGAAGCTTTAGCGCTACTTTATGTGCCTGGGAAAACGTGTTGTTGCAACAAATGCATTCGTGTCTGAACTGAATTAAGATATGCAAATTTATTAAGATGTTAATATGTCCATATGGTACATGGGTTGCCAGTTTGATACCATGAAATGTGGTGCCTTGATTGAGGAATATGTCATGCAGTTGCCATAACATTGTTTCCTACCAAGCATCAAGCATGGCAATGGAAACTCAACCTGGCACTAGTACAGGTGAAGAAGTATCATGACATCCAGGACACTCACTGAGCAGAGAATCAAAGTTACGGATGATACCATTTTTAACTAGGTTGTGATGTTCTGGGCCTTGATGTTGGTTGTTGTAGTTGGATGATGTCACAGATTGATGCGAAAATGTCATCTTGTGTGGTTAAGTTTTCATAGTCTTGTCCCATGTGTGTGATAGATTTTGTCTGAACCCTCCTGTGTGATTAAGGGCTGGTTCTTCAGCCCTCACCCAGATAGTCTCCTTTACTTCTCTTTCAAACCAACGACTTCTCTGTCCAAGATTTTAATATCCTCAACATTATATTTATGGCTGCTAACTCTTCTATAGGTATAAATTGCGGATGCTGGTAGTCCACCAGTTGAACAGCTTTGTTGTAGGAGTCTTTTCCAAAGGGGCTTTAAGCACAGATATTTGAATATTATAACTATGTACATTTTGACAAGTGTTTTAGACCCCCTGTATTGATCATGATGACGCATTAGGGGCAGAGAACTTTCAAAACTGCTGGGTTTTTTCAGTAATGTACTCGGCAGAAAAGTTTGCAACAACTAGAAGATACTTGCGACATGGCCACTGATTGGTCTCTTGTATACTTAAACCATCACTAAATAGGCAGGAATTGTTAGGTTTTTCTCTTAGGTTCTTAAGTTTTTCTCATAGAATGTGATGCGCGAGTTGCACACACAGCATGAACTGTTCAGCTATGTACATGCTTTTCTGTGTCAATTCACAATGTGAATAAGTCAGCCTTTTAAGTGTTAATCAAAGTACAGCGTATGGCCGAATTCTTCAGAATTTTAACCATCTCTATACCAACTTATGACTGAATCTTGTTGGCTCTCCTAAAGCTGGGCATTTGCCAATATTCATACAAATTAAGTTTATTGAAGCTTATAGTGCTTCTTTTAAGAACTCATTTGTTATCAGCAAATCTTTCATTAAATGCTTCAACATGGCTGTGATTTACGATATTAGACTTTGCGTTTCTGTGCTGTCTAGGATATCCTCCAGGGCTTAGGTGAAGTCTAGGTGTGGTGTTACTACCAAGCTAAATAGTCGCGCATAGGATTAGCTGCGTATTATACGACTTATTTCAACTGGAATTAGGCTAGTGGAAACAATTCATTACTAAAGGTTAATAATATAGGTCATGGGCGGGCAGGTGTTGCATTTCATTTCAATTTCATTTGCAAACGGAGTATCAATATAGCCTTTGTATGCTGCAGTTTGAGATATGAATTTCTTGTTTCTTATATATGACATGACATAAGGGCTTAGAGTAATATTATTTAATTGTGTTTGGGATTGGTCAACTTTATTTTCCCCTTTTCTTCTAATTTTTAAAATAGATTTTCCTGTTCTTCATCAAAACTACTTTTATTGGAATATATAGATTATCCAACAGTGGCTAACCAAATTTGTATGATCTTTGAACAGATAATGATCATGCGTTCTTGGACTAGCATATGTCTAATTGTGTCCCTCATGGACCAAACCGGAATATACAATGGATATGTGTGTGTATACAGAGAGGAATGTGCTGGAAGCTCACCATGATCTAAGTGGAGACTACACAAAATAATGAATTTAAAGTCGCGTGAAGAAAACCTTTTCATTTTTACGCATCTGTTGCGCCGCGGTTAAAGTTCAAATGTATCTCACGAAATACTTGAGACCTTGCGTGATTTGACTTTTCTGTTGCTGTGTGATTTGATTGGTTTCTTGTTCACGCAAAGTTCCATTTGGTCCCGCCTAGAATGAAAAGGTTTTTTTTTTCAGATTACTATAGTTTAATTTGGAGAGAACTTTAGATTGCATCTGATTAATATACAGGTTTTGTTTTAGGTAAACAAATGTTTTAATTTCAAATTGTTCTGGTTGAATTAACAAAATGAATCCATTTCAAAAAGACCTGATTTTTCAATTAAATATCAAAAGGTGCATTAAAGTAAAAAACAATTTTGTTTCCAAATAACATCTATATCCAGCATAATCTTCAATTATGTATCTGATGAGTTTCCAGCAAGTGAGCATTTATCAGTGAACTAACTCCTCACAAGATTGGAGTCAAATCTGCTCCAAACATCCCCAACCCTCTGTTATTATTAGAAAATACATTGGCTTTATATAACAAAGATTGCTGCACCAAATATTTGGTAACTCGTATGAACTAGTTTGGGCCTTAAGGACATGTGCAGTTAACCATCACAGTAAAGGAAGTATCATTATAAATCATGTATTGATTTACATTAATAAATTCAACCAATACTAACCCTATTGTTTGATCTATCTCTTGATACATTTACAGGAGAATGCTGAGAAGGAGAAGGCAAAAGATGACTCGTTGGCCGACTTGAAGGCCAACTTTTACTGTGAGCTTTGTGACAAGCAGTACTACAAACACACCGAGTTTGATAACCATATCAACTCTTATGATCACCATCACAGACAGGTGAGTATTCTAACTGACAGTCATAGACACAGAGGGGAGCACTCGCTTATATCAGGATGCGTATGTATGCCAGTCAAGCCACCACTTTCATGCCTCTCTTTATACAGCATGATTTAGTTCTGAAGCTCCCATATTTTGAAATTAACATTGGTGGACTACGGCCATGAGAAATGACAAACATTTTCAAACAATTTGTCAAAATTTCAGTTCATAATTTCAAATAAATTGAAAATGTTCATAAGATCTCACTTTACTCAGACCATAATTTAAGTGCTTTTTGCCAGAAGTAAAAAGAACAAGCAGCCCCTCCCCTCTGGGTCTAGACTGTCCTGGGGGGTATGCTGTCTGGCAATAACTTAAGCTATGACAAACTCAGAACACCATTGGCATATAGTGTGTGATTTATCTGATAAGTGTGACCATGACTTCCAAGACATGCATCTCAATTTGCTACTATTTTTGGTATTCACAGAAAGATGGGCTAGAAATTTGTATACATGTATACAATATTCCACAACGCTAGTTATAACAAGTTTTGTTGAGAGACGCTATACAATTAAAATGCAATTTGTAGCTTTACCAATCTGGGACTGGAATACAAATGGCCTTGAGGCAATACCACAGACATGAAGGTGCATGTCTGAGTATACTCTATAGTGTGAAACTGTTACCATTCCAGATGGTTGGCAAGCGCCTATGGGTTAGTCACACTTGCAAAATCAAATTTATGCATGTATGGAGCAGTGTGTATGTAGACAAATATGGATGGGTTTGGGTTTATATTGCACTTGAAGACATTTTTGAATTTGAAATTTATATTATTCTTCAGTGACTTCTTAAGTGTTAGATGTTGATTTTTAAGCAGTTCTTGAAATTTTTTTTGAAAGGGCAGTTGGAAGAATGAAAAAATACTTTATTTGGATTAAATGAATGACTTAATCATATCAACCTTTACCTCAATCTTGAAAATGGGGTCCATGTAAACCATTTCAAGAATATTCATAACTTCTACGCTGCCGTGTGTATGCATTATGAAAATTTAAATTTCCTGATAAGGTTGAAGCATGGCGATCTTGATGATTTAGGTAATCAAGCCAGCGTTATCAGCTATTTTGTGCTCTTATGCATCTTTTGTTTATGTGTTTTGATTTGATTTTCACTTGTTGGATTCTGTTAGATAGAGATGGGTTAGAGTTACCTAAATGTAACTATAAACATTCTACTACCTAGTGTAACCAAACAACCTGTCGATTTATATACAGTTATTCTACCCTGTATCATACTTGATTCTTACAGATAATGTGATGTTACAGAATAGAATTCTGCCAGTGACCAATTATACTTGTTATACCAAATGACAGCTTGAAGGGAAATTTGACATTCAAGTTACTGATGATATCAGCTAATTCTTCCCTTAATGATCATGTCTACAAAAATAGCTTCATTATATTATCAATGTGATATCAGAACAAATCACCCCTAACAAGCATTAAAGTAGATTGTAGTTTTTCTTTTCCACGACACTATGAATTGTTACATTTGTTTAACACATTAAATTGAACAACCCCCACCCAACGTAATGCAACAAAATGTGATCTAAGTTTTGCTGTGATCTAATATTTTATTTTGCATTATAATTTGAATTCAAAACAAGATTTTTTTTTCACTGACTTGCAGAGGCTAAAAGATCTTAAAGCCAGAGAGTTTGGACGTCATGCTGGATCTAAGATGAAGAAAGAAGAAAAGAAGAGAGAGAAGGAGCTGAAAAAACTCCATGAGATGGCCGAGCAACGAGCTCAAGCTGCTGAAAATAGGTGGGTTAGGTAGAATGACCTTTGATGGTTTTACAATGCTGTTCTCATGATCAAATCTATCTAGTTCTATATCTTCAGTACAAAATTGACACTTCACCATCCTAAAGATTATATGCAGTCAAGTCAGTTCAGTCAATCAATGTGGTCTTCTCTCATAGTCCAGAAGAACTTCAATTCATAATCCACAGAAAGTTGCATTTACTTGAAATTCACTTATGGGTACAGTGAATCCCCTCATTTTCAGAAATATTTTATGCTCATGATTCAGGACCCTTAAAAGCGGTCGTTAAATCCAAAATGGTGCTCAAGTGGAATATAGCCATCTCTTAGGCCATAGAGCCTACAAATGATGCTAAAGTGGAATTTAACCGTCTTAGGCCATAGTGGTCAGTGAGCATGTGTAGAGTGTGTTGAGGCCAAATAGATTACAAATTAATGAAGGTGTAGATTATTATAAATCAGCTGCATTTGCTAATTTGAGCTCTGTTTGTGGGGTACAATATATGTGAATTTATAGTTGTAATTATAAAGGGCAAAAATAAAAGAGAAAAATAGCTCTAAAGTTACAGTAAAAGTGTTAAGATTATGATCTTGAAATTAAATTTTTGCTGAAGTTTAAAAATTTGCTCAAATCTCAATTTCACCCAAAGACCCCATAATGTTGATTTCATTTAGTTACTTGTCAGCTTAATATATGTGTCTCGCCATATCGAAAGGTACCTTACGGGTCCAATCTGAAAGCTGAGATTTAAAGCTTTAAAACTACACCTTGCTTTTGGTTATTAGATGTCCAGTTGCGAAGTTATATCCAAATTGGTGAAGACATTTGGTTGATTCAGGAAAACTTTAGTTCTATGAAAATCAAGTTAAAAGTTTTTGTTCTTAGTAAAACTTGAATGGTGGGAGGATTTTTATCTTGGTTTTTAACACATTTTTCTTATGTTTTGGATGTTGGAACCTGATTGATAGGATAGAGCACACTTCAAGGGTAACGTTTCTGATGAAATTAGAAATTTGACCTTGGACGTGATTTTTGACTATGCACAGCTTCAATGGAATGGCCCGTATCACGTAATTTGCTATGCCGACCTTAAGCAGGTACCTATTGATATGGTGGGTCACATATTGGTTATAATAAATGTGACACATTTGCTATTTATTTATTTAACATACTGCCGCTTATATCAGACACTAAGTCATTGGTAAGTCAGTGCATGACTTACAAAGAAACACTTAGAATAAGGAAGCATGCTTCTGTTTTGGAGATGTCTGAAATATTTTCTTGCTTATGTCATGGATACTGCCCTCTTGAGAGTAAGAAGGATAAGAAGTCGCAGTGATTTGTCAGCCATGAGCTAGTTATCTTTGATCTATTACACTCTTGAGTAGAAATTTCTGAAGGATTACTTGCTGTCTTGATGCTTGACTGTCATATGAATACCGGATATGGGAGATTCTTTCAGTTGAGTAAAAAGAGCCTAAAATGAAGGAATGTGACTATGTAAAAGTGTATTTTGTCAAAACTTGTTTTGCCACAGAAAAATGGATAAAATGCACATCCTGAATTTAATTAAACAAATGGCCATAACAGAAAAAATAACGCATATTTAAGCCAAATCATTTAAGGATATTAATGTCTACCAAACACAAACCAAACAAACCAAAAAAAAAAGAAAAAAAAAAAGAAAAGTCACGGGTGACTGCGCTTCATTTGAACACTTTATAGTTTTGCTTTAAGGTGGTTAGATGTACCAGGCAGCCAAGCCAAGCCAAGCCTTTGCCGGTTAATTCCAGTGGAGGCCAGCGCACTGTTTTTTTTGGGTGTGGAGGGGGGGGGGGAATTACAAAATGCAATGTTATAGACATTCTTTATGTCTACCCTAGGGGCAGGTGATTTGGAAATTATGAAAAAGAAGCTATTTTGGTAGATAGCAGACAGTGATTTGGGTCAAGTTTATCGTAGTAAATTAATCATGACATATAGAGGTCTATATACCATGATATTGATGAGATATCCATTGCATATCTCAGTTTGGGAAACTCAAAAGTTCTTTACGTGCATCAGTTCATACACAGGAAAGGAATTTCTATATTAGGCAGTTTATGAATTCATGTACTCTGAATTTTAAAATAAATTTGTTGAGCAACCTTGAGATATATTTTACATTTTTAGGATGTGTTGGACCTATTCCACAAGTTTAACTATGAATTTAACCTGCTTTTTTTTTTCATTTTTATTAAAGTGGACAGTTTTTGCAGAGAGAATTCAAAGTTTCGTAACTAAAATTCTAGAATAGGTTCCATTTGACGTAGAAATGCTCCAACTTGTCTCCCCATTTTTATAGGATGCTCCCAAATTGAGTTAAAATTAGAGATATGAATTCATATACGGTACTCTTATAGTCCACTTGTGTGAGAAAGCGACAGCTGAGTTTTCCTTGGAACAGGATTGTCGCTCATGAAGGGGTAAGATATTGTACTTCAGGCATTTAATGGCTGCGCGTGCTACACTTAGAGACTCTTCAAAATGAAATTGCAGGAAAATTTGTTTATCGAGCTCGAAGCAAGTTGCAATAAACGCTGCTGAACACATGGACACAGTTTGCATGTGAAGTGAAATGTACACGCTGTCTATGTGTCAAGTGAAGATTTATGCAATCTGCCAAGCAATTGGGCCTGCTTCTAAAACAAATCCTTAAGAACAATAACTCTGCTCCACGAGCGACAACAAAATGCTTCTTGATTTTTAGTTCTTTGGTGTAAACTCAATATTCCTTTACTGTGTATAATTCAAATACAGGGAAGGAATTCCATGAAGCATAATCTAAGAATGTTGCCATTACATGGTGGTCAAATCAAAATGGCGGCGAGCATCGCTTCTCTTATTTTATAATTTCTTTGATTTACCAAAACTGATCTAGTTCTGTTTTCATAATTGATTCAAGGCAAAGTATAATTCTCTGTTATCCTTTTTTTTTTAACAGTGCAAATACCAGCAAGTTACCAAAGAACAGTGCAGTCCCTTCACCAGCAATGAATCAGAAGAATATAGAAGCAGGAGAAAGTATGACCGGGGGAATGCACAATGTCCCACCACCCAACATCTATGATCCCAAGCCTGCCGCAGAGATCACAGAGTATGGCCCTTTAAGTGATGATCACGATAAGTCCAACAAATCGGGTGCTGTTGACGGTAAAGGTGATGCATCAGCGTCTAAAGGTAAATCCAGAGCAAGGAAACGTCTGTTGGCTTTCAAGAATCAGGCCAAGGCAGCACCAGCTGATCATGAGGATCCAGATTTATTAGGAAATAAACAAGCTTTTTCATTCAGTTTCTCTAAGAAGACAATGAGCAGGATATCACAAAAATCTATATTTGGTAATGAAGTTCCTGAAATGGATATTGATGGGGAGTTGAATGACAATGAGGTGAAAGTTGGGAAGGATAAAGATCACGGTGGAAAAGAGGAAAGGAAATCTAGGAAGATTAAGATTAATCGTAAACCTATTAATCAGTACTATCCAAATGCCAAAGCCAGCGTACATCTTGTATCTTTTGTGAAATCAAAGGATATTGTTAATATCTCGGAACTTGTGAAAGATCTTGAAAATGATAACAAGAAAGTTGTTGGTGGTAAAATGGACTCGAAGGACTTAAAAGGCAAAGAGAATGATAATGAAAATGATAAAATTGCAAGAACTTGTAATGGTGAAAAGGGCAGCGGCTGTGATACAGACGAGGAGACATCGGATAAGGAGGAAAAAGCAGAAGGAAAAAAGTCGGACACTAACTCAAGAGTAGCATCGGGTAAAAATGTAAAATCCAATGCAAAAAGTACTGTTGCTTCAAAGAAGCAAGACAAGTCTGCTAATACAGCAGATAAGAAGAACACTTCTCCTGCAAAATCAACTCCTGCCAAGGGACAGGGGAAGAAAACAAGCACAGATACTAAGAATCAGGAGAAGAAATCCACTCCTGATAAAGAGCAGGACAAGAAATCGGATAAGACTCAAGATAACAAATCTGATAAACCACAAGAGAAAAAGTCAACTCCTGGTAAGGTTCAAGGGAATAAAACAACTCCTGATAAACCACAGGAAAAGAAAGCCACCACTGATAAGGGACAGGGAAAGAAATCAACTCCTGATAAGAGTCAGGAGAAGAAAGCCACCCCTGCTAAGGGTAACAGTTCTGTGCAAAAGAAATCTGAAACAAACTCTTCAAATACCTCCTCAGGCTCCAAGTCAGAACCTAAAGTACAAGGTAGTGCTAAGAAAGACTTACCTGGTAAAAAGAAAGATGGTTCGAAACCGCAAGGTGATGGTGGCGAACCTCCTAAAGATGGTGGTAAAGCTAAGAAAAATGTACCATCAAGCACGAAAAGTAATGCAAAACCTAATGCAGCTAGTACTAGTAAAAATGATGGTAAAAGTAGCGAGCCTACACCTAAGGAAAGTGATAAAGGTTTAAGTAAAGATAAGAGTAGTGCTAAAGGGGATGATAAGACTGTTGATAAGAATAAGAATACAGGTAAAGGTGGTGATAAATCCAACACTGTTAATTCTGGTACCAAAAGTACCAATTCTTCATCAAATACCTCAGAAGATTCATCAAGCAAGAGTAAAGTTGCATCTCAGGAGTCTGGTGCTGTACAATCTAAGGATAAAAATACAAAAGCTGACTCTTCAGTCCCACCTGCTAAAGAAGGTGAAGAGGGAAGGGATGGCAACAAGGGGACTCCTGATAAGGTGGAGGCAGGTGAGGAGAATCCGGAAGAGGAAGAGGAGGAAGAGCCTCCATGTGAATTGCAACCTGTTGATGAAGGTTATCTAGCTGTACGAGGAAAAGATAACAAAACAACATTGCCATGGCCATTAGATATGGTCCATCATACAGATGTAGAACCCAAACTTTCATATAGTGTCAATCCTTTGTATTTTGTTTTTAAAAGATCAAAAAAGACTGGTGCTGATGATGGAGATGGACAGTCTAAAGATACAGAAGGCGCGGAGAAGGAAAATGTAGGCGGAGAGGGTTCCGCCGGCAATGGTGATAAAGATAAGGGGGATGATGTCACAAAAGATAGCAAGAAGAAGCATAAGAAACGCAAGAAGAGAAAGAAGAGCAAGAAAAAGCATCGTAAGCATCGTAAGAGGTCCGTCTCGCCGTACAGTGATGATGAGAAAAGAGATAAGAAGAGGCACAAGAGTAAATCCAAAAGCAGAAGACATCATTCAGATTCAGAGTCTGATTATGATGGAGACAGAAGTTCTGATAAGAAGCGTAGGAGGAGGAGGAGTTACCA
>JXSR01S039271.1:0-10051 GCA_000969725.1 Ophiothrix spiculata | reverse complement strand
TTGATTAATACCATAATTATTGCAAAGGTTGACCGCAACTTAAATTTTTCAGGCAACAATCCTGGAAACTGTCTCCGTGTAGTGAGGGCATTACAATGACTGTAATTGTGACCGTTCATCTCAAATGAGCCGTAAACGCAGCAAACATTTTGTGCTACAGATGAAAATACACGTCAAGGTTGTAATGGGGCAAAATTTATTTTTTGACAGATTCACAATCCTTGTTCTTACTTCAAAACACATGCAAAGTTTCATTTCAAGCAAATGATAAGAAATATAAATATGTTTGATGCACTTTAAACTATTACTTTGTGGAGACAGTTTTGCAAGACGAATAGTTTGAGACCATTCTGAACAAAATCGGAGACTTTTTAAATTTTGGACTCCCATAGGGCCAGTTCCGTGACCTCTGATATGACCTTTCACATTTTTGGCTATAACTCCATAAAAGTACACTTTTTCTGCTTCCTTGTGATGAGAGGAACATGTTGGTGTGGTTTTGAACAAAATTTGACCAATTTTGAAATCTCACCTCTTGTTTTGGTATAGCCATTTTGTTTAATCTTGAATTTCTCAAAATGCTCAATGGTGCGGATTTTGCATCATTCTGTTCTGGAATCTATGGGTCTCAAAGACTAAGAATCTGTCAAGAACAATTGTGCAGACTCCATTTTGCAGTCAAGCCCCAAATCAAGGTTTTTCCCACAGACTAATTGGCTATACAAATGATTTAGACCCAAAAAATGAAATTTCAAGACAACATTTTTTTTGACTTTTTCTAACTTAAAATGCACTACTTTCATGAAAATTGACCATATGACATGTATATTTACAATATATGACATATTACATACAACAACACATATCAACATCACTTTCAGGAACTACAAAGTTTATTCAATAATAATTCACTCATAACAATATTCAAAATAGAACAAGTGCAACCTTTTCATAAAGACTTTCTTACAAAAATAATACAGATAGGTAATTTAATAAATAATCTAATGAGTTGATCAAATTTGGTGACATGTGAACAAGATTTGTCTGTAGACACGGAGTAAGCCCAGCAGAAACAATACTTAATCTTAACAATATACACAGCAAAATGCATCAAATAATGCAACCAGCTTTTAAGTAACTGATAGTAACATACAGTGCGGTTAACAAAACATCAAGGTAACTTTATGATCAGGGTAACCCCATAGCACTGCTGAACAGAATAGCATTTTTACTCATTTCAAGGTTAGGGCCCATAATTCCCCCCCCCCCAGGTATCTTTTACACGCCTGACCTAATGCAGCTAGCGTCTAGCTAGACACTAGCAGAGATGTTAAGGCTCAAATTACCCTATTCACTCGTCTAATTCAACTATGTATTTTCTGAATGTATGTCACTGTAGCACTGGGTTATTTCATACCAGTGTGCCAAAAATGATGTCAAAATACTTTTATAATGCTTCATCATAGAGTAGAGTGATTTGTCAAACTATTGAAAGCTGGAGTATTGAAAAAAATAAAGGTTTGTCAGTCGGAAAATAGTTGAATTGGACGAGTAGATAGGGTATTTTAACTTGTTAGCATCTGGTTAGGGTCGTCAAATCGCCTAAAATCAAACCACACGCTAGAGGCTTCTTACTAGTATATTATGGGCTATAAGCTTTCCCTGATAAAATATGTGATAACAGACATAGGCGGTGGAAGCAGGAGGGGGATACGGACATGTCCTCTGCTAAATTTTACGTGGAGGGGACGGTCCCTCTCAAAAAAAGAAGAAGAAAGAAAAGGAAATGAATTGCCCCCCACACTTTCAATCACTGAAACAAATTTCACATTCAATTACCCCTTGTTTGAAAATTTAAATGTGAAAAACAAGGGGGGGGGGGGCTTTGCACCAATTTTAAGATATTATTCAATTTTCAGTCAAAATTTGACATTTTTGAGCAAATTTTAAGATTTTAATGTAAAATTTGCTGATTTGACCAAGATTTTTTTGCGCGCTACAAACGCATTGACAAAAAAATTCAGTAATTTTTCCTTCGACCAAAGTTTTTTGATAAAAACAAATTAGCTGTCCCTCCCTAAAATTTTCACCTTCCACCGCCACTGATAACAGATTACCTGAATGGGAGTATGAAAATAAAATTGAAATCTGAAAGTGACCCTATCTTAAGTGACCCTAGGAGCACATCTCTGGATCACCTTACTTGGGAAGTTCCCCCCTGTTGTCCTGGCTATGGAAATGTTGCCCTGCATAATAGGATAAGATGCTTGAGTAAGTGCCTTAACTATGGCCAAAGGGTAAACCATGGTCCATATTCACAAAAGGGGAATAGCTTTATTCCAGAAATAACTTTTTATTTCTTTCATTGCTGATGTAATTTGGTATTCACAAACAAAGAATAAAATTATTCCATGGTCTAATTATCCCAGGCTTTATAAAATCCTAATTAGTTCAAAGGTTGATTTCACTAAACGTTAAAATGCATCGTTAACCCATCGTAAGTCCAAAAACCATCGTTAGATACGACCACTTCTTGACCGCACGCAACGTTAACAAAGGGTCGATTTTTCTAATGCATAATTCATATACATTACTGGGTACATTACAATGCGGTGATCACAATTACGAAGGGTTTTCATGTCTTTGTGAAATCCAGTTGAAGTTACAATCTGAACCCTTCGTAACTACGATGCAACGTAAAGGTTAGTGAAATCAACCCCAGGACTCAGTGTGAACTACCTCTATTCCAAGAATGACTAATTCCTGGAATAACCCTTGTGAATACAGACCACTGATTTTATTTATACAAAGTTCTGCATATGCTCGATTGAAATTGCACAAAAATAGTTCACCATGTGCTGAAGTTGGAGTTGCCTGCGCTCACAAAACAAAGCTTAATTAGTTGAGTGAACAACTATCATTTCAGCACAATTATGTTTCATTATTTCTGTTCAATTTCTTGAGCATGAAGTAAAGAATGATGATTGTAATATACCTTCAATGAAATAAGATAATCACACTACTTAATAACTTTTTGTTCTTTCTATAAAACACAGCAATCAGAACCATCCATCATATCCATTGTTTCATACCTATGATGGGTGCTCTGGCAAAATGAGCAGGAAAGTCGTGATTGAAGATTTTGAAGAAATGGACGCTAAAGTATAAATATGGAGAAAAGATCAAATTTCATTTTTTGACATAACACACATTCATGCATAAGTGTTAAACTATACCTTTAGTTTGAAGGTCAATTATGCTGGGAAGTGCAATTAATCACAGTTAATTAATCGCATTTTGCTATCATACACTAAAGTAATCAGTAATTTTAAAATTGATTTTTGACAAAATGTTACTGCCAGATTTTGAGTGGACTGCCTTGTACAAATGTATTTCGAACTCTGATTGAAGATTGTAGCAAGAAAATATGACATATTATATATCATTCGGAAGCTGAGACTATGGAGAATTAAAGTAATGTCATAAACTCAATTTTGAAAATCACGACTTTCCACTCATTTTGCCAGAGCACCCCTCCTATATCCTGAGCATACTACACATATGCGCTAATGAAAAGACACGATGCACTGTGATACACTTAAGGAATTTTTATAGGGGAATCGGAATACGCCGCCATCTTGTGTTGCTCATGGAACAGAGTTATTTTACTTTGGGATTTATTCAGAGTTTGGCCCAATATCCAGGCAGATCGTGTAAATCTTCAAGTTATGCATATACAGTGTGTGCATTTTTTTTCACGTGCAAACTGTGTCTGTGTTTCAAGTAGCATGTATTACGACTTGCTCTGATCAAAGTATGCCAATTTTCCCGCTAATCCGTTGCGAAGACTCTCGAAGTGAGGCACGCAGAGCCGTATAATACCGGGGGTACAATAACTCACCCTCCATGAGTGAAAATCCACGATGATTTGCACGGCGGTGAAATCAAAATGGCGGCGAGTGACGATTCCCCATTTTAAATTCCTTGGATACAAATTACAATGCAGAGTGCAACTGGACGTAATTAATGAATGCGTAAAAGTTACCTACTGACTAATCAAATTATCCATTTCAATGTACACTTAATGCAGAGTGTATGAACAATTGATACTGAAACAGTTGATGTCTCTGAAACCATGTATCTAGTTTCACAAGTCAACTCACGAAAAAATATAGTCCTGATGGATAATTTCTCAAAATTTTGATCATGAGTAGCTGTTATCAGTAATATTTAAATGTCCCAGGGGGCCACTTACATACTTTCACGTGTGACTGTATGACTGCTGAAAAATATACCCCTTTTCTCCAAAAATGCATGAAATTGCTACCCTTTTCAAATTCCCTGCAGACCACGACTATGCGTGAAAAAGGTACCATTTCCCGTTGACTTCTGCTCAGTGATGACGACACATATATATTCCTGAGTGGCCCACTGGGTTAAATGCACTGTTAACACATTACAATATCAAGATCTGTCATTAATTTACGCCAACATCTTGCAACTTTACAACATTATGAAGTATTTCCTGTGTCAAGTCCTTACACAAGGACAATTTCCCACACTGGATGTGAGTGGCATCTGCCACTTCTATCCAAAGTGGCATCTGCAACTTTTCACCACAGTGGCATCTGCCACTTCTCGCCACAGTGGCATCTGCGAGAGGTGGTAGACAGATCTGAGATGCCACAGTGGCATCTGCCACTTCTCTCTACAGTGGCATCTGTGAGAGGTGGTAGACAGATCTGAGATGCCACAGTGACATCTCAGTGGTATAAACTTACAGTGGTAAATTACATAACATCATTACAAAATATGTACTCATATAGTTACTGTTATATACGTCATATTTCATATCACACACTTAATTCACATTTACACAATGATATCAGGCCAAGAAAAAAGAACTTTGTCCCAGGTTCCCGTGCACATAGGGTTACAAACTCGCATTTAACTGCATTTCTTTTTCAAGAGATTTTTCGAGGTTTTAAAAAAAAAATTAACATGGAGAGAAAAAACAAAGAATAGAATTCGGCTGCGGGTGGCGGAAAACAAAGACCTAAAAATGTAATTGTAAAAAAATCCACGTTGCGCATAGCCTTTTAAATTAAAAAGAATGCATAGCGTTTGTTTTTTAAACCTAAGGAACCTGAAAACAAGAGGGTTTTTTTTTTGGGGGGGGGGGGGGGGGGGGCCTTATAGGCTTCACAAAAAAATATGACATTTAGGGACGGTAGCATGAGTCATCATCAAAATTCCCTCTTCATATGTATGGCAGTGGCTTTGAGGTGTCACCTGAAGAACCATTTCAAGAGCCAATGACCCAAGACTGGACATTATAGTGTGCAATGCAAATTTATCACCTTCACCTTGTTTAGGCTTTTGCCAAGGAAACCCAACTTGGTACTTGGTATCAAGTAAGCTAAATAAGGAAGCTTATCTTCAACAGGGCTCCAAGATGTTTTTTTAAATTCAGTTCTGAATGCAGGAGGAAGACCGGAGTACCCGGAGAAAAACCTGTGGAAGCGAGCATGAACTGAAAACCAAATGCACATAAAGCGCCGGGTGCGGGACTTGAACCCGGGACCTCAATGGTACAAGGCGAGGGCACTACCGCTGCGCCAACCTGCTAATGGCAGCTATTGCAAATACAATTTTCTTGCACTCACATCACAAATTACCAGACTCAGCATAATTATATAGTGCAATATCCATGTTAATCAGTATCTGCACATGACATGCTCTCACACACACAGTGAATTAACGGTACCCTATACTTTGATCAACACCAAATAGGCGGGCCTATTTACATTGTGAATTCATACAGACTGAGCGTATGTGTAGCTGAACACAGCACAACTGCAGGAGACGCAGCGCGCGTTGTATGTATGACTCGTGCATCAGTATCTACAGGGCGTGTATTATGACGTTTACTTGCGGATGAAGAGGAGCCTCATAATGCCCGCCTATTTAGTGTTGATCAAAGTATAATACCCTCAATTTTAGCCCATCGACTGACAATAACAATACATTAGAGAAGCAGTTTTCGCATTCTAATGTCTCCCCTCTAAATCTAACTTCTGTCTACAATGTACGAGGGTTGTTCTAGAAGTTTGTGACTTGAAGTAGAAGGAGATAACCTATGCCAATTTTCATTTTCTGTTACGCCAATATAACATTTGTCTTTTTTTGGCCTTAGGCCTACAGATCTGCATATCAAGACAGAGATAAGATAAAATAATCTTGAATCTTGATATCACATAGATGTTTAAGAAAATATGTCAACACAGCATTCCCTCTAAATTTAAGCTAGGATCAATACCTTGATCAATTCTCAAAACGTTTCATTTTTTAGCAAAAATTAATGCTTCTGGGGTTAATTTCACTAAATCCATTGCAAATGTCAATACCAATGTTCATCACAAAAGCTGGAATTGATTGTAATTTAGTGCGATCAATTTAGGGAAACCAATTTTACTATTACGATGCAATTAAATTTGTTCAGCACATAGTTTGGTGAGTGCAATGGATATTGTGTAGGTACTATTTAGCAGACGTAAATGAAATAAATCCATCGCAGATAGAAACAGGAGATGATAATTTATAGATATGCTATCTAGCATAACAGTCCAATGGAAGTTTTAAATATTCTGAGTGAACAAATGATGTATTTTTAGCAGTACCAGTGACGATCCTCTGCGAATCTCTTTTTCATTTCTAACACAATTTGCTTTGAATGAAATAATATTTGTGCGATTGATTTACGATTATCTATGTGCAGTATAGGATATTGTGCCTCATATGTTAAACCACGAATATTAAACTATATATTCATTGTACTGTACAGTGATCTTTGTGAAACTCAAAATTCAATGCACGCGACATTTTGTGAGTGATTCAGCATTATCTTAGCGGAATGACTAAGTGAAATAGGCCCCAGATTGAAAACTGTCTGGTCAACACAGAAAAGCACATTTTATCATTTCCAAAACCAATTTTTCAACATTGTGAGCTCATATTTACCACAAATTGCTTTAAACCCCTTACAGTGAACACTGGTCAGAGACTTTGCAACCATGGTAACCGGTAAACTACTACTAGTCTAAATCTAAATAATCACCGAGTTGTATCACACATCATATGCTAGAAATGCACGCAGGTACTTTGGTATAGGTAGTGACTTGATATACTTAAGTCTGGTCATTCCTAGGCACTGACGTATTGTAATGCGACTCTGAGACTGCAAACTCATAGGCACATCTGAAACAAGTCAAAGAAAAAATAAAAGTTACAATTACTTATCATAATTAAAATCATCAAATTTTCTACTAAATAGTAAACATCTGAAACCTGGATATGAAACAACAAATGTATATCAATGTATAATTTTTTCTGTTACAGCCTGTATATAGATTTCTGTCCTCTGATTGGTTAAAATTGAGGGCCTGGATTTAAATAGGCCCTATAAATTTACTATGCCCGGGGCATATTTTTCACTAGGCCCACTCTTATGTATTTTGCGTCGTGTAACTCGAGCTTCATACGCGCAACTTTAAGCATTCATGGTCAAACACGGGCTGCAGTGCGTAAGCTAGTTATCTTGTGCGCACAATACGACGCGGTCTGCACTGAAAGGAGAAACAAATATTGTAAATTATCATTGGGCGTTTTGAGCACTAAAGTGGTTCATTTAACCAACTAGAGGACAAAAATCTATATATTCGTTATAAAAAACGAATATTGACTGCTTTTAGTTCCGGATATGGTTTTTATTTCCCTTTGGTGATCTTAAAACCATGAATATGCCCTCAGCTTTGCTCCGGGCATATTCATGGTTTTGAGATCACCTTGGGAAAACAGTTAAAACGGGCCATTGAAGCTGAGTATAGACAAAAATCATGTCCAAGGTCGAATTTCTAATTTCATCAGAAACGTTACCTTTGAAGTGTATTCTATTATATAAATCAGGTTCTAACATCCAAAACATAAGAAAAAATATGTTAAAAACCAAGATAAAAATCCTTACTCCATTCAAGTTTTACCTAGTACAAAAACTTTCCGATTTTCTCAGAACTATAGCTTTCCGAAAACACCCGATGCTTTTTCCCAATTTGAATGTAACTTTTTAACCAAACATCTAATAACCAAAAGCATGGTGCCATTTTAAAGCTTAATATCTCAGCTTTCAGATGAGACCAAAAAATCAGTTTTGATTTTGGGATCTTAAAAGTGGAAAAAGCCTAGGTACCTTTCGATATGGCAGGTCAAATATGTGCAGCTTTTAATATTTTACACTGTACTTACTCTGAATAAATTGCACATATTCCATCAACTGTAACTCACTCTCAGTTGCTTTATCCGCTGGTGGTGTGTTGACCTTAGACTTGACCTCATTGTTCAACCTCACCAGCACTCCAAAGTCCACCAGTGGTTTCACAAAATTGATATCCCCCCATTTGATAGCAGCATTTAGCAATGAGTATTCTGCAAGGCATCCTGATCTGAGCCCTATATCTGGATTAGCTCCACCCTTGAGCAGAACAAGAAAGCACTGTAAATGCCGATATGTAAAACTTATATACAGTGCAGTGCCATTCAGACCAGCAGCCCCCTGGGTATGAGATCGATTAACATCAACCCCATAATCAACAAGCAGTTGAATACACTGTGCTTGTCCTTGCATAGCAGCTACGTAGAGTGGCGTACAGAGACATTCTTTGCTACCATTAGGATCTGCTCCTGCTTTCAGTAAGATATGCACGCATCCAATGTGGTTATTCTTGACTGCAACAAACAAAGGTGTTTGACCCTTGATGTCAACGACATTCACCTGCATGATATAAAACAGAGTGAAATTCATTATTTTGGATATTGAGATACAGTAGAAACTCATTATAACGAAATCTGATATAAGAAACGCCCTGTTATAAAGTAGTAATTTTCCTGTACCATTTTACTAATTTCTTTTGTTTTTTATTGTTTTAAAAACCCTGATATAACGACATTTTGGATATAAAGAAGTAATTTGTCTGTCCCCAGCAACTTCGTTATAATGAGTTTCTACTGTATTTATATTTTTCAGATATGATGTGGCCAAATCACTTCAAAGGAGAGAGGGCAATCTGTGCAAATATATACATACCATATTGCCATAATTTGCTTCAATTTGCATGTGAAAAATCCTGGAGACCTACTGGAGGTCTCATGGAACATGACTGATCCAGGGTTTGCTGGATACTGGATACTCCTGGAGACTATTTAGAATTGCCTAAAAAGTGTCCAGAAGACCTCCAGGAAATCTCCAGAAGGTCTCCTGGAACCTTTTGTTTTTGCTATGGGTCAGTCTGACATAATAGATTCTTACATTTTCAACCTGGCTTTGAAATGTTCAATTTTGAGAACTCACCTTCACACACATGGGAAATAACTTCAATATGGATGCATCCAGTCACATAGTGGGCACTAGGGTTAGACCCCCACCCATTTTATTTTACCCCACCCTTTTTATAAAGGCAAACTTGATACTGAAAATCCAGGACTCCCACCCTTTTACCAACTTTATATGTTTCTTACATCCACTTCTGGTGCCATGGTAAATGTTGTAGACTGACACCCAAAAGCATAACTGAAATTTGTAGCCACTTATTATATTTTGTTTTTAGGTATAGTTGTGCAACTTGCGAGTCTGAAGAACCCCACCCTCTATAGTTTGCTACGGGCATAGTGTCCTCAGATTCACCATTTTACTTAATTGACTGTTAAATTAGTTGGCATCAACCAAGAAAACTCATTTGGTGTCAAACTAAAGAAGAAGAACAGAGCTTTATAATGAGACCAAAATAAAAGATGTGGGTATTTGTTTTCCTGAAGTAAAATAACACTCCACTGACTCCAGTATTATTTTGTTAAACAAAATCACACCAAATCTCTATTGGTGTACCCAGTTGACAAAATATGGTTCTTTCCTTTATCAAACCAGAGGAAAAGACTGGATTACTTACCTTTGCTTGATGCGAAATCAGTAATTTTAGACACTCATCATTTCCAGCGGTTG
>JXSR01S039269.1:93894-105391 GCA_000969725.1 Ophiothrix spiculata | reverse complement strand
GTCGATTTAAATTACATTGTAATTGATTTTGGAATACAACTAGGGATACTAAAGGAAATATTAGATGAGAAAAACATCTATATAGAGTTTATATTATTATAGATGAAGGAAAATGAAAACTGTTAATGTGTCACCACAGTAACATTTGAGGGTTATATTATATACATATACCAAGTTTGGTTCCAATTTGACTACAACTTTTCAAAAGAGGTCAAATTGACAATTTCAGCCTATTTTGCAAATTGACCTATGACCTTAACATGTGACCTTTGACCTTACTCGCAAATACGGGCTCCCATGCTGCACCCATGACCCAATTTTAGTCGAAGCCCATCGAAGTATGCAGAAGTTAGAGTTAGTTAAATGTCAACCCTTTTCACGACGCCGACGACGACGACGCAGACATCCACTACTAACCCTCCTTCTACTTTTCAAGCAAGGGGATAAAAATGTGAGTTTTAGTATAATTGTAAACTAAGCATATGCTAGAAGATGGTCATTTTAGGAATAAATAAAATGAAATAAAGTATTTGTTTTTTATTTATGTTTTTGTTGTTGTTAGAAATCACAGGCACCAACTCAGAGCAAAAAGTATCTGTGATACTCTGAGTCTAAACAAGTCTAACATTAAAACTCGTTTTTGTTTTGGTTTTATTAGTTCGTTGTTGTTGTTTCTTGTTTGTTTGTTTTTGCTTGTTTATTTGTCCCCGTAATGACAAGGTTAACATCATCGTGACGTTGCCATAATTTAATACAACAGGCGCTCTGAAGCCAGATTTATTTGCAAAATCTACATATTATTTTTCCTTGCATTTAAGTGATACAGCCTTCACGCTTATGAAGAGGACCCGGTGGATTACAAATCTCCGTTGCACATCCCGTATATATTGACGATTTCATCAAATCTATTCCCCAAATGGAGCGAGAGAGAGTTTATACGATAGATGCGTTAACCATATTGAGCTGTCATGATTCCCTAATGCATGACACAGACACTTGCGTTGAAATTATGACACAAGAATCGTTATTCCGTATAGCTTTACCTGCCGTCGACACGACCTTCAAGAGGCAAACTCGATCGTACGATACTCAAGATTTAAGGTATTTAAAAAAAAAAGATGAAATAATTATCCGTATTAAAAATGGGTGTAGCAGGAATGTTAGTCCCCCTTTTTTATTGTCCGGGTTGCACAGTAAAGTATAGGCTAACAACTCTCATGCAATATTAGTTTCACGCTTTACTCCGTTATGGTCTATGGAAGGCGGACTACCATTTCAGGGGACTAAGATTCCTTTCACACCGGTCTTGAAAATTCAGCATGTACTGATGCACTGAAAACGTTAATAAGTCAAAAACATGTGTTATTTGACTAATTAAAAATTAGTCATGCAGAGTGATTTTTTCATAATTCTTGAAAAAATGCTGTAAATGTCTTTGAAATGTTGAAAAACAATTTTTGATGTTTAAAAAATAGTTTCCATCTCTAAATATTAAATTTGTAATTTGGTAACTATTCGTTAATTGATAAATGATTAATTACATGACTAATTACTAAATATCAAATGCGTCCTTAATTAGTCAATTGACTAACTGAATGACGCAAGACCAATTGAATTACGAATTAAATTATTAATTTCTGATAGATATTTACCAATATATTCCGTTGCGATGACAAATCATAAATTATATTAGTCATTTTGAATAAATTCAGTTAGTCCTGCGTCATTCAGTTTGTCAATTGACTAATTAAAGACGCATTTGATATTCACTAATTAGTCATGTAATTTATCATCTGCATGACTAATTTTTGATTAGTCAAATAAGACATGTTTTTTGACTAATTAACGTTTTCACTGTGGACCGCTAAATACGTACTCGATCTACAATGTAATTGATTTGCTTTTATTTGAGCGACGTTGATGTAAGAATAAAAAATAAATAAAACGACGACAAGATTATAATTCAATCCTTATGGGTTAAGAGACTCATGTGTGGTTGGCATGATCGAAAAAACTTTTTTCACGTCTTTGGCAAGACAGACTGGTATTTTTTACGAAGACTATATTAGAAAAAGTGGAAAAAATCACCTAAAATGTGTTTTTAAACTAATTATCCAAGGGACACAGCTTTATTAGTTGTCAGTTGCTATGTAACGTAATCAAGTACTTTTATTTACTTCACAACTTATTGACCTGTAGTATGTGATTATATAACGTACTAACCCAGCGTAAGCTGCGGTGAGTGGGGTGGGAGTAAAATAATTTCTGATGTAAGGCTCACGATCCGAGTACTTCAAGTCGGTTTAGAGCACAGTTTAAAAAATGGGGAGTCATCTGGAAGAATATTGAAATAAATGCCTGGGGCACTCAAATATAAAAGTGACGTACCGAAATGTAGGGGCAATAAGTGAGAAACACATTGAAAAATAAGGGGTGATTCGGTATAGAGGGTAAAAAACTGGGTCACTTCGTGCGATTTGTTGGCAAAAGTGAAAAACAAGTTCTTTCGGTGTCAGTTTTTGAATAAAATAACCCTGATTTTGACATTTACGAAATCGCTGATCTTACCAAAATTTCGAAAAATCTACAAAAGTTTCGAAAAAATTGACAAATTAAGGGGAAAATGGGGGTCATTCGGAGCAGGTTCTCGAAAAATCAGGACAATGAATGACAGTGACCATAAAAAGGTTGACTTTCAAAATCATAGGGGGTCATTGGGTGACAGCTCAGTGAAAAGGTGGGGGTGGGCATTGGGTGAGAGCGGAGCAAAAAAAAAACTTGAAGAGGGTCTATCGACGCGTGCCAATATATGGAAGTCCCCCCGGAATAAATGCCACATGGTTTCAAAAACAAAACTAACAGCTGTTATAAAATTCAACACCCTTCAATCCTCAAAAACAAGTCTAATAGATTCTTTTGTATGTAGTATTTAACAGGATTTATTATCAAAGTTATGAGACCCATTGCTTAAAAATACGTGTGCCCCATACCACGACATAAATAGCTGATTATCATAATAGTTACTTTTAATCATGCACGGTTGAACATCAAATGCGCATTTTTTATTAGGTAATGTTAGGACTCTGTCACACATCACAATCTGCTGGTTTGGTAGTCGACACATGCATCTCTATTACCGAAACAGTCTACGTTATTTGCTCTATATAGCTGGTATGTGACGGAGGTCTTAATTATGCCCTGTCAGCCACTGTGTCAAAAAGAAATCAATTGAACCCGAATTGTCTTTCATTTATCATTATTATACAGTTCAATAACTTGGTCAGTGTTGATATTATATCTGGCTTGGGTGAATTCGGCGGGCAATTTGGTTTTCTCACAGTTGCACGCTTACAATAGAAAAAAGTGTAGGGTGCTTTCTGAAAGCTTTCAGTCATCTTAGTTGGGCGTTATTTTCGAGCACCTTGGTGTATTCATTTGACACTGGAATACTACCAAGACAACGCCTTTATCGGAAATATAATATAACAGCAGAAATTCTTCGAAAGTAATCCATAGATGTGAGTACAAATTATATATTATTATTTTTAATGATATCCCTCATGATATACATGAAGTTTTATAAAAATATGTGCTTGACAACACACAAAAGTGACTAGTTGAAAACCAAAACGGGTCAAATCTCCATGTTGTATTTTCAGACGAATAAGTCCAACTTTGTCAGGAAAATTGCTTATTTTCTAAATTTAGCGTTTCTAGAACCCTACAAAAACCTATGTACGCTTTAACGGAGTATGGTGAGAAATGTTTATAGTCATTAAAAATAACTTTGATAAAGTTTAACTCGACATTTGATGCCATTTTCGTCGACGGAAACTAGGTGTGCAAAAATACGTGCAATACCCTATGTATTCATTATCGTCAAGAGCATTTAATGGCATTGTAAATTTTGACTGACATGCATAATTCCATTGTGCATCTTTGGAGTTCAACTTACCATAATTGCAACGAAATCGAGTCATGCGAAGTAATTAAAATATTGCAATTATGACAAAATAGCGTTAACATTTTCGTTTTAAGTTGGCCAAAACCGGTCTGTTGCTCATCTCAAGGGACTGTAGCCTTAAACATAAGTCGAATAACCAATTTCCGCGTTGTCATCATCGGTAGCACTTGCTCTTAACCCTAACTGATAATAAGAAATTTTCCGTTTCTAGCCTATCTCCTCGAAAAGGGGGTGGTGAAAAACGGGTGTTTTCACCGGGATTCGAACCGGGGACCTCCCGTTTCCCAAGCGAGTGATACCCATAGCAAGCCACCGCTGAGTCGCTGCCCGGGCAGCGATTTCGTCCCTGCATATAACCCCCGTCTATGACGTATTGGGACTTTCTGCACTTTCGAAGGAGTTTGAAAAGCTGCGAGCTGTTTCACAGATTTTTGATCCGATATTTCAGCGACATATTAGACATTTTATAACATGCAAACATTCGGAATCACGCTTAATGATCACACAAATACAGTGTAATACGCGTAATTTCTCTAATTTATGCATTGTAGTATCTGTCTCCGCTTGCTTTACATACTTTATTCCCTAAAGCCTTTTTACGATGCGTATTTATAAAATTCCTTTTTCTTTTAACAAAAATCGTGATGATTAATGTTTTAACGTACTTCCAAATGTCTTTGTGTGGTATGTAGTACTACTTTTAATTTCTTTTTTTTTCGGTTAGATTTTCCTATTCTTGTAAACCCAAAATTAACTTAAGGTGTTATGGGAGGGTTTGAACCCAAAATAAATATGTGTATTTCATAAAAATCAGGTTTTTGTTGTTGCATTTTTGAACAGGTTTGACAATGTAGTGTAGATTAAGCAATTTTATATACTAATTGTCAACATTTTTAGTTTGTTTACAAACCCTTTGCCATAGCAACCGGAGCAACAAATTAATATTTGAATGCCCCAACTGGTACCAGAACATGCTTATTAGGGATTTCATGTCTCTGAGTTGTTTGCTGCCCTATATTTTTCCACTGGAGCAATGGAATTTGGCATAAACGCTATATACTAAAGTCAAATTAACAGAAATTGTAACTTCGTACAAATGTTTAAGCAAAATTATCATTAATGTTAGAATCCATTTCTCTGCTATTTAATATTTTAACCAAATTCTGCCATTCAAAAAATGCAGAGCCAAAACTTCCTACAGAGCTGAAAATTGGCAGATATACTTTTTAAACCATAAGCCAGGGATTGGTCCTGGTTTTAAATTCACAAAGTTTTTGCTTTTTTTAGCAGGTCAGAAAATCAAAAGATCCATGTGGTTCAAAATCAGTAAATGTCTCAACTTTTATGCATTGTAGTTTCTGCTTCCGCTTGCTTTCATCATGCCTTATTTCTTCAAAGCATTTTTTTAGGCATGGGTTTCAATGCAGGCTGTATACAATTCGGCGTGACGAAATCGAGATGATTATGTTTATCATTTCTCCTCTTCCAAATGTCTCTCTGTGGTAAATTTACGTCATATTGAACCCATTCATGCATTAGGACAGAAATGCAATGAATAGTGCTCGTGATTTTGAATAAGAGGCAGTTAAATACGTGTTTGGATTTTTGACCCAATTTTTGGTCATGGGTATTTTTCAAAATTAAAATTCATTATGATTTACAGAGTATACGATTGAGTAAAAATGAATGCACTAGTAAAACAACTATAGTAGTTCTGCGCGCAGTGAACAGAACAAAGACATTAGCTAAAATAAGCAATGTCGTACATTTATTCGGTTACTTACTCTGCATTTTAAAAACTAAGTTGCCGTAAAAGGATTCCTCGAGTGACCAGTTACGATGTCTGCCTATGTGTTCGGTGTTTGCACAAAACACTAGTTGTGTTGTAAGTCACTTTGAAGCATACCGGTATTCTGCTCATTTTATATTAGTTTTATCTGTTTATATTAGAAAATGAAACTCATTCTCTCTAGAAAATTATGAAAGTGTTTGGTTGTACACTAGTCCGAAATGATTACTTGTCAAGGTGGTGATGAACTGAACACTTATATTTCTCGGATGAGATTGAAATTTTAGCCCCAGACAATATTCCATCGCATCAATTTACGTTGGTCAAGTACTTAACCCTAATCAAAAAGCTAATAACAGCCTATGGAATTCATTCAGTTGCAAATTGGAATCTCTTTCTCATTTAATGACTCCAAGACCTGTTAATGATTTTATGTCATGGGGAATCCACAAGAAGCGTGGATTCGTAATAAATAATCCACGGGACAAACAAAACACTGACGTCATAACAATGGTTTAACATAGAGGAAGACATGAGAGATCACACATCAACGTGTATATAGAGCCAATCTATTAATACGCCTAACGGTAATCCAACTATTGTTTTGTTTATACATATATATATTTACAATTATGTAAAATTTGAGCAAAATAAATTACCTGGAAATGTTAATTTTAACGATTTTTTTAAAAAAAAGTTTCTAAACGTTCTGTACAATTTGCACTAAGACGGGTCTGGTTCAGTTTTGACAACATTTTTAACTTTTGATCGTGAAGATATTTATAGAATAAGTTTAAATTCACATTGAATATTGCATATGTGTACCAGGCGTTAATGCCACCTCTTAATGAACTTATCTTTCGCATCATCATATTTCTCAAATTTCATGCATTACATGTTCCGTTTTTGCTTGCTTTCATTCTGTTTTATATATTATCGAGCTTCTTCACGAACAAGTCTAATTTGCCTTTTTTTACATACTTTTACATCGCTGTCACCTGGGTGGAGAGGAACGAGGTAGATAAAGAGTCTCAAAGACCCTACTTGGCAGTGGACGGATGGGGCTTGAACCTAAAACCTCTCAATTGTGCACCCACCACTGCGCACACTATAAAAGAACACGGATTTTTTTTTACAAACTAGCAAGGCTGGTACTTATTGCTGTAACCATTACCCTAGTTTGTTTTACTGTATTTTAAAAACACAAAATGCCGTAAAAGGACTCCTTGAATTAAACTGGTGGCGATTTACGATGTCTGTCAATACGGTCGGTTATTGCACGAAATATAGACGTAGACAAGCTCTTGTTCTTGTTGTTTTGCGTTGTCAGTCGATTTAAATTACATTGTAATTGATTCTGGAATACAACTAGGGATACTAAAGGAAATATTAGATGAGAAAAACATCTATATAGAGTTTATATTATTATAGATGAGGAAAATGAAAATTGTTAATGTGACACAAGATAGTCAACCAATGTAGGAAACTAATTACTGCTAATGGCTGAAAATCACACGAGGTGATGTAATGATAAAGGCCGAACCATAGTTGGCCTCCAAACAAAATTTTTCCTACCAAAAATTTGGTCGTGACGTCACCAAATATCTGCCATCGAATTTAAAATATGAACGGGTAACAAACATTTGGTCCAATGTATATGGCAATTCAATAACACGTGCAAGCTAGAGCGAAATTTTATTTGGTCTCAACTCGGTGTTGAAATTATTTTGTTTGGAGTCACTCGTCATTTTGACGTCACGACCAAATGTTTGGTAGGGACAATTTTGTTTGGAGGCCGACTATGTTTCGGCCTTAACTTCACTTTATGAACAAACCAGACCGAGAAGTGACTTTCCAAACCGCAGCCAGTGGTCTGAATTATGTTAATGTTATTATATAATAAATCGAAAAATACTGGTTCTCGGATGATGATGTGACCTTTGACCTCATCAACATATGAGGGTTGTTATATTATATCCAAAACTCAAGTTTGGTGCCATTCGGACTTAAACTTTTCAAATTAGGCAAAATTCACATTTTCAATTTTACAATTTGACCTCATTTGACCTTTGACCTTGCAACATAGAGGGTTTTATTATATCCATATACCAAGTTTGGTTCCAATGATCCAATCTGACTTCAACTTTTCAAGTATGTGACCTTTGACCTCACTCACATATACGGGTTCCCATGCTGCACCCATGACCCAAGTTTGGTCGAAGCCCATCAAAGTATGCAGAAGTTAGAGGCAAATATCAACCCTTTTGACAACGGCGACGACGACGACGCAGACATCCGCTACTATGCTATAATCCCCCTTCTACTTTTCAAACCAAGGGGATAAAAATGTTAGTTTCGATATTATCGTATATGCATATGCTAGAGGATCGTCATTTTAGGAATAAATAAAATGAAACCAAATATTTTTTATATTTTGTTGTTGTCGTCGTTTTGTATTTATTAGTTTGTTGTTGTTGTTGCTTTCTTGCTTGTTTGTTTGTTTATTTGTTTGTATTTGCTTGTTTAGTTTTTCCCGTAATGACAAGGTTAACATCATCGCGACGTTGCCACAATTTAATACAACAGGCGCTCTGAAGCCAGCTTTATTTGCAAAATCTACACGTTATTTTCCTTGCATTTAAGCGATACAGCCTTCACGCCTGTGAAGAGGACCCGGTGGATTACAAATCTCCGTTGCACATCCCGTATATATTGACGATTTCATCAAATCTATTCCCCAAATGGAGCGAGAGAGAGTTTATACGATAGATGCGTTAACCATATTGAGCTGTCATGATTTCCTAATGCATGACACAGACACTTACGTTGAAAGTATGGCACAAGAATCGTTATTCCGTATAGCTTTACTTGCCGTCGACACGTCCTTCAAGAGGCAAACTCAATCGTACGATACTCTAGATTAACGTATTTAAAAAAAAAAAAAGATGAACTAACTATCCGGAATAAAAATGGGTGACCAAATTGATCTTGAAAATTAAGCATGTACTAATGGACCGCAAAATACGAACTCAATCTACAATGTCATTGATTTGCTTTTATTTGAACGACGTTGATGTAAGAATAAAAGATAAATAAAACGACGACAAGATTATAATTCAAGACTTAAATAAGTCGTATAACCAATTTACGCGTTGTCAGTTAAGTAATTACCCGTAATCGAAACGGAAATCAGCATATATACTCGGGCCTAGCTCTTAAAATCAGATATCTAGACCTTTCAATGATCGTATGGATGAAGGAACAAGTCACATTTCGAAAGAGAAAGAAAACATGGAAAAGAGCCTTAGGTGAGTAGTAAAAAAGGCAAAATCGACAGAGCATCGGCGAATTTGAATCTGCAGAGTGTCGGTAGAGATACTCTTTCAACATTTCAGAACTCTTTCGCAATCTGCTGCACTTTCGAAGGAGTTTAAAGAGCTGCGAGCTGTTTCACAGATTTTTGATCCCATTTATTAAGCGACATAATTTTATAACATGCAAACATTCAGAATCACGCTTAATGATCACACAAATACAGTGTAAAATGCGTAATTTCTCTAATTTATGCATTGTAGTATCTGTCTCCGTTTGCTTCTATCATATATACATGTATATACTTTATTCCCTAAAGCCTTTTTACGCATGGGCTTTAATGCGTATTTATACAATTCCTTTTTCTTTTGACAAAAATCGTGATGATTATTTTTTACTTCCAAATGTCTTTGTTTGGTATGTAGTACTACTTTTATATTGAACCCATTAGGATAGACAGTGTTAAGATAAGAGGCTCTGTGCAGTGACGTAGCAGGATGTTTTCAGATTGGCAAAATCACCTTTTTCTGCATGATTTTTCCTGCGCCGGCGCATCATTTTTTCCAGTTAGATTTCCTATTCTTGTAAACCCAAATTAATTTAAAGTGTTATCGGAGGGTTTGAACCAAACCAAATTTGTGTGTTTCATAAAAATCAGGTTTTTTTGTTGCATTTTTGAACAGGTTGAACAATGTAGTTTAGATTAACAATTGAAAATATGAAAAACGTTTTAAAAAAAATATTTCATCTACTTATTGTCAACATTTTTAGTTTGTTTACGAAATTACTATTAAATTAACATTTGAATGTCCCAACTGGTACCAGAACATGCTTATTACGGATTTCATGTCTCTGAGTTGTTTGCTGCCCTATATTTTTTCCACTGGGGCAATGAAATTTGGCATATAGGCTTTACTAAAGTCAAATTAACAGAAATTTTAACTTCGTTCAAAGGTTTAAGCAAAATTATCATTAATAATGTTGAAATCCATTTCTCTGCTATTTAATATTTTAACCAAATTCCGCCATTCAAAAAATGCAGAGCCAAAAGTTCCTACAGAGCTCAAAATTGGCAGAAATACTTTTTAAACCATAAGCCAGTGATTGGTCTTGGTTTTAAATTCACAAAGTCTTTGCTTTTTTTAGCAGGTCAGAAAATCAAAGATCCATGTGGTTCAAAATCAGTAAATGTCTCGATTTTTATGCATTGTAGTTTTTGCTTCCGCTTGCTTTCATCATGCCTTATTTCTTCAAAGCAAATTTTTTCGGCATGGGTTTTAATGCAGGTTGTATACAATTCGGCGTGACGAAATCGAGATGATTATGTTTATCATTTCTCCTCTTCCAAATTTCTCTCTGTGGTAAATCTACGTCATATTGAACCCATTTATGCATTAGGACAGAAATGCAATGAATAGTGCTCGTGATTTTGATTAAGAGGCAGTTAAATACGTGTTTGGATTTTTAACCCAATTTTTGGTCATGGGTATTTTTTTTTAAATTAAAATTTATTATGATTTACAGAGTATACGATTGAGTCAAAATGAATGCACTAAGTAAAACAACTAGTTCTGCGCGCATTGAACAGAATACGACATTAGCTAAAATCGGTTACTTATTCTGCATTTTAAAAACTAAGTTGCCGTAAAAGGATTCCTCGAGTGACGAGTTACGATGTCTGTCTATGTGTTCTGTGTTTGCACAAAACACTAGTTGTGTTGTAAGTCACTTTGAAGCATACCGGTATTCTGCTCATTTTATATCAGTTTTATCTGTTTATATTAGAAAATGAAACTCATTCTCTCTAGCTCTAGAAAATTACGAAAGTGTTTGATTGTACACTAGTCCGCAATGATTACTTGTCAAGGTGGTGATGAACCGAACACTTCAATTTCTCGGATGAGATTGAAATTTTAGCCCCCAAACAATAATCTATCGCATCAATTTACGTTGGTCAAGTAATTAAAACTAATAGCAGCCTATGGAATTCATTCAGTTGCAAATTGGAATCTCTGTCTCATTTAATGACTCCAAGACCTGTCAATGATTGTATGAAGGAAGACATGAGAGATCATATACATCACCGTATAGAGCCGAACTTACGCCTAACCATTGCTAATGTAGTTAATCCCACTATTGTTTTTGTTTAATTTGAGCAAAATAAATTACCTGCAATTGTTAATTTTAACGGTTTTATCAACAGATTCTAAACATTCTGTACAATTTTCACTAAGACGGGCCTGGACCAGTTTTGACAACATTTTCAACTTTTTGATCGTGAAGATATTTATAGAATAAGTTTAAATTCACATTAAATATTGCATATGTGACCGTCCGTACCAGCCGTAAATGCCACCTCTTAATGAACTAATTTTCGCATCAGAACCGACCCCTTACTATGTTTTAAGCAACCCCTTACGATCTACTTATCT
>JXSR01S039269.1:14830-31458 GCA_000969725.1 Ophiothrix spiculata | reverse complement strand
CACCCCTTTTAATCTAGCAAATACCAAATAAATATTGTCTCAACAGGCTCCTCGTACTTTACACTAGGAGTGATAGGTTCAACCAGCTACCTAGCTCAGACATTCGCTTACTTTGCCCTCCCCGGGTTAATTGAGTGTTTTGACTACACGTGGGTGACGTTTATTGGAGTCGTCATGATTGGGGTTCGATATGTCGCAAATTCTGTGACGAGAAATGCATGGTGGTTCGTAATTTCTGATTGCTTGAAGGGTAGGCAATTGATCAAATGTATTTTAAATTAATTAATTTAATGTATTGTAAACGTTAATTCTGAAAATTATCTCCCGCTCAGTGTCATATGCAGGCTCAGCTGCGCTTTGCCTGGGTATGACACTTTGCGCACGATAACTTACCACTCTGGTGTCAACCCTTCATTTTTTGAAAAGTTTCTGCACTGCTGGCAAAGAATGAAGAGTACATTTCTAGATGCAATTTACATGTAGAACACGATGGTGATGGTGATTTTTGACAAAATAATTAATAAAAAATCACATATTAGGTTGATAATTGGGACCAAAATTAAGTATACTTTAGGTCCCATTCGAAATTTTAGGGTTAGTGTTTAGGGTTAGAGTTTGGGTTAGGGTATGTTTAGGGTTAGGTTAGGGTCGGGTCATAGTTAGTGAGTTAGGGTCGGGTCAAGGTCATACATAGCGAGTAAGGGTCGGATCATAGGTGAAGTTTTTGAAGGGACCTAAAGTATATATAAAATCAATTACTATTCATCCCTACAGGTTTTTCAACTGCGGTGATTAAGAACAGTACCAGCGTCATACTCTCAGAGAAAATTGCGCCAGATATGTCGTCAGTTGCGCAGAGCATATATTCCAACACGAACTCCCTAGGGTTAGGTCTTGGCTCTGTCATCGGAGGCGTTCTGATTGGAATTATTGGCGCAGAGCGCACGTTCTTTATAATTGGAGCGGCGTCGTTCATCATTGCAGTAATTTTCCTCTTGGGAGACTTGTTGCGGAAGTTTGCAATGAAATATGTCGGTTTATCTTCCAAGGATTTTGCAGATGAGAGTAAACCAATACTTAAACTAGGTGATCAACAATCATATCCAACGGAAGAAGTACATCCTCAGTTTAACTTAAAGACAGAATGATTCATACCAGAACTGATTCATATATTTCAATAATTGATATGATTTGGCTGTATTTCCATTCAATCCTTTTAAAAAGTCAGGATTTTCGAAACCCCCTATCCCAAGCTGAGTGTCTCCACTGCTCAAAGAGTGGATTTCCAATAACTTTTTTCGAAAAAAATATGGATTTCCAAAGCCCTCTATAGGGTCACGACGATTTGAAATCCCAATATATCTATTGATCTTATTCAACAGTTTATAGATAGGCGAGTTCACGCCAATTTAGCACCAGCACATCAGAGCACATGTACTCAACATGTATACTTGATTGAACACACAACAGTAAAACCCATAAAATAATGACCAACAATTATGTTGTATACAGGACGTATACAGCTTGGATTAGAAAAACCATTGTTTTCAACCTATTTAGCTGGTTATTAATGTTATCTACAGACTATTACCTATCCTATACGCAGATCAAATCCCGAATTAAAATACTAGAAAAGGCAAATTATAGTGGATTGTCGTACAATTTTTACTAGACATCTGTGATATTTTGGGCATGGTGTAAAACGTCAGTCAAACGCCTCTAAAAATCAAAATTTTCAGCATATTCGATCACGTTAATTTACATTTTTTCTGCCAATAATATTTTTCATAGTCTCAACATGATTATTTGACTAAGTTTATAAAGCATTGACTGAAAGTTTTCCTAATCTTGTAAAAATAAATTTATCATTGTTTTTTCTATGGGTTTGCATTGCACATTTAGAGTACGGTAATGATGACATCATAATAGGGGCGCGGCAGAGGTGTAACCAATCACAGGGTTAACAGTCATTATAATTAGATCAATATTGACGGGGTAATTGAAACAGTTTTGTTGCTATTGGAACAATGCGCTTCAAATGGTTGTGGGGTCCCTAGCTAGAAAATACGTCTGGATTTCCGGAACCTTCTATATGGGATAAGGGGTGTGCACACATTATCACATTTTGCCGGAGTCAATTGTCAATTGCAGAGCGCACATTCTTATTGGAGCGGCGTCATTTATTATTGCAATAATTTTCCTGTTGGGAGACTTGCTGCGGAAATATGCAATGAAATATGTCGGTTTATCTTCCAAGGATTTTGCAAATGAGAGTAAACCAATACTTAAACTGGGTGATCAACAATCATATCCAACGGAAGAAGTTCACCCTCAGTTGACCTTAAAGACAGAATGATTCATACCAGTACTGATTCATATATTTCAATAATTGATATGATTTGGCTGTATTTCCATTCAATCCTTTTAAAAAGTCAGTATTTCCGAAACCCCTATCCCAAGCTGAGTGTCTCCACTGCTCAAAGAGTGGATTTCCAATAACTTTTTTCGAAAAAAAATATGGATTTCCAAAGCCCTCTATAGGGTCCCTAGCTAGAAAATAAGTCTGGATTTCCGGAATCTTCTATATTGGGTGTGCACACATTTTTACATTTTGCCGGAGTCAATTGTTTGGCTGACAATAGAAACAATATGGTTGGTCCATTATGGTTGGTCCATATGGATCCAACATTTTGCCGAAACAATTTTACCTTGAATCTAACATTCTTAACAACATTTTCATTTTTTTCAAAGAAAATGTCGTAGTGGTGGATAAAAATTACGCGCTATCTGCAACTTGATTTTCCAGGCTGGCATTTTAAGAGCTAAATAAATATTTTACCATATGTTCAACGCAGTGTTAGACTACCGCGGTATATCAAGATCGCATGCACTGACATACGGATTCGACTATATTTATATTTTGTTTATTCATTTGTTTAATTTTTAGGAGAGTCGGATGTTGGACAGATATTATTGCTAACGGAAATAGTGCCCGTATGTATTTTAGGCATATGGTTTAGCGTTTTGCAAAGGTCGAGAAGAGGCTTTAACTTGCAGAAATTTAATGTAAAAAAGAGAGGGGGAGGGGAGTGGTTCAAATAGGCCTTCAGATATGCCTTTCTCAATTAGATATTGCGTTTTTGCAACGTTATTGAGTATTTTGTAGATGTAGATTTTATAACCACAAGAAACTTCGAACACTATTACGTAAGATATACTTTTCGAATGATCGAACTAAAACATGAACTTATTCTTGATGGCGTAATGTCATTGGATACAATAGGCCGAATTCATAAAGTAGCAATTGCTATTTCTGTAAGTTTTTCTTGAATGTTTATTCTTAAAATTTACCATTGACTTGCAAGGAAAAGCTCTCTTGACTTGAGTCCGCAAAATCTATTTTTAATCCCTTTCAAACAATAGCTCGTCTGGTTAGTAATTGCTTACATTTGTATTCAAAAAGGTGACCTTTTGCTTACTACATAAAAGCAATGCAATGACTTACATTTTAGTAAGATCCTTTATGAGTAGCTTATCACTGCGATATATTCATTTTTCCGGCTATATTTGTGCTGTGTAAGAAAATCATACACTAAAGTATTTTTTCGAAAAATGACAAATTGATACCGAAAATGTAGAGTGACTTGCTGCATCATTTGTGTCTACCAACTATCACGCGGTAGAAAAAGCAATTTCTAACTTCATGTAAGCAAAAGCTAGTCTGGCTATTGTTTGTATGGTAGTTTTTACCTATCTGTGTTGATTCCAGACAAGAAAAAGGTATTAGTCCAAGCTGAAGGTCTTGAATATCGTGCTAAGGCTTAATCTAGTCTAGCTGTTGCTTTTCTTTAATGTCTTTTTCTTACTAGCAATTGCTACTTTTATGAATTCGGCCTATTTTTTTTCCTAATGTCTTTTGCATACTAAATTGCTACTCTTATGAATTTGGGCTATTAAATGTATAAGTATAAAAAACACAAAAAGAACATTCTGCACATTTCTTATGCAATTCTATTTTTATTGTACAATTATTACAATTATCTTCTTTTCGACTGATGAAAGTACAAGTCATTTTACAAAACAATTATGACCAAGCGTTCACTATTGTGCATGGAACATGCTTACAAGTGCAATCAGAACAACGAAAATCAAAAGCTTCAAAAAGGGAAAGGGTTTTAATAAAACAAATGACACCAGATTGCTTGTAATTCTACTGCGATATTTTTAAACATTTTTTATTCCCCTTTTCATTACCAATAGAAATAAATAAATGTCACCCCCACCACTGTCCCAAAAAATATTGCTATGGAGGCTATTTCAGAAAACAGCTTTTGTGCAACGGCAATTGACGATTAGATCAAATTTAGACATTGTATCAACATAATGCATATATAAAGTGATGGAAAATAAATAATACTGTTTTTATTTTTTTTTTGCAGGACAAAGTATAAACCAACATCTTAAATTCCAACTAATACCATTGAACTGGTTTGGACAATGAGGTACAGTCTGTAAGTGATAAAACGTTTTAAGCCTTAAGAAGTGTAGGAAAGTCATTAAGATTGTGTGAAAATGTTCAAAAATATGCTAAAAATAAATATATAAACCAGCATAAATTTTGACAGCAGATGGTCCTGAATTCATGCCCTGGCCTGAAAATTTACATCATTGAAGGTAAAATCAGTAATTTGAAAACTGAGATTATGAAGAACATAAGTATGCATGAAAAATTTAGCTTTCTCTTTTCAAAAATTGGGACTCAATAAACGCCCAAGGTCAAATGCCCAAACCTATTCACTCCTATTATCTGCAAGACATTCAATTACATAACCGATCGCTCAAGACACTATGGGACTTTAGTTTTTTCAAAACAAGTTTGACCAAAATTATTATATTAATAAATATTTCATATTTCATAATATATTTATGCAAAGCAACAAGTACCAACAAAGCAAAATGAATATTTTTTTTCACTTCTGCAAGATATAAAACAATTAGGCTGCAATCATGTAGAAGCATACAGTATACAAATATATACCGACTTGAAGATCTCTGGTTAAAACTATGAGCCTGAAGTGACTAAAATAGCAAAATTTTAGTCACTGAAGGATCATAGTTTTAATCCAGAGATCTGAAAAAGTCGGTATATATTTGTTTTATATACCGCAATAATACATTTCTGATTTCGGTAATTTTCATGTGCTAAAAAAATCTAATTTAGTAAAATTAAAATTTTGAAAAAATGCACTCACACAATGCTTACAAGGAATGCGTGCGTAGGAAAGTGCGCGCAATTGCTTGCGCGTATTAGTTTGATGAGTGCGTAATTTTGTGCGTGAAAGTTGCTTCGCGTATAAGGTAAATGCAGTAAGCGCTATATAGTATTTCCGAAAGTGCTAAATAGTACTTTCAAAAGTACTATTTAGCGCCATATAGTACTTTCAAAAGTACTATTTAGGGCTTTTATCAATCTGGTTAAAGCTATTTGAAGTCATGTGATCGGGTTTTATCCAATCAACTCTGTTAAATTTATTAATGCGGTATATAATATTAGCTATGCGCTCCCAGGGGAGGCACTCATAGTCTTAGTGACAAGGATAATTACCTGTAAATTTTAGATATGAGTAACTTCCCGAAAAGCGTATAACTAATAACATAGACAGTTTACTTCTATGTGATCACAGCTTTACAGATTACTAAAAATTACTCAGGAAAGATCATATATGTGATGCCTCACCCGAAAAGGGGGACTTGTAAAATTTGATTGCCTTGATCAATTTCAACAAGTAAGGTGTTTTTTTAAAGCTTAGAAAATGCTGTAACCGATGAAATGATAAAATCAAAATTGATATCATCTGCAAAGCCCCCCCCCCCCTTTCGGGGTGAGTCATCACGTATATATATTGTAAACAAGGAAATTTAGTCTTAAATGTACATGAAATTATCCAACAATTTTGAATTGCTGATTTCTATAATCTTACAAGAATGTACTCTGGGTCTACTCCAAATCACAACCTACATACTCCAAATCACAACCTACATCAGCCCCCTTTTTGTGAAATCAAAATGCTAGATCACCAATACACACATACTCTTAAGTGGGGCTTTAAGTACATAATACATAAATATTTACCTTTCACCTGAGAATATTTTGGTCTAAAAACTAGTACTATATATGATTCTAAAAATATTGATTTTCACTAATAATAATTACCAGTAAGGAATTCATGCAAATGTCTGTTACAAATTCTAGATTTGTCAAATGTGTACACAAAATATATTACATCTGTTTGTTGTTGATTTTGATTTAAAAGTTACAAAAGTAGAGAAAGATATTTCATTTACAAATCCACGATTCAAATAGTTAATACTTGAAAATTCCAATTTAGTGCGCATTTTTCAAGTTCTTGTAAATATCGCCCTTTCTAATGGGGTATAAGATATGACAAAATACTGTTACTTCTATTTTATGACGAATGTATTTAACTTTCATTTTGTTCAGCAAAGTATTGTGCTGTGTTTATGAGCAAAAATGGTGTGCACTATATTGGAAATTTAAAATAGTGTACACCAACATTGTACAATTTCACATTTGTATTTATAAACAAATATGAAAAAAGTATTCTTTGGCATGATTATATTGGTTACAATTATGGGCGAGGTGTCCTCTACAGTACAGTGCAGTTTCTTCTATGCAAAATTAAGGGTACATTAAGGGACAAACTGCACCTGGGATCTAATGTCGAATTTATTAAACTTAAATTCATGCACATGATAAAAACATTTTTCTACAAAGTATTTTATGTACAAATATATACATATTATGTTTTATATAAAACAATTAGATACATCTTATTTACATCTTTATTTACACTTTTATACATAATTGTAGAATATGTAACATTGCCAAGATTTGTCTCTTTAAAGTGATTTTGATACTGATCTTCTTACCACCATTTTGCTAAACTGTAACTGTTAATCAAATAAGTACTATTAATTAGTCCATTGAATCAACATGATCAATATGATAAACACAATAAATAGATAGGAAATACTTATAACTAATAACTGTTACTCCAGTTCAAAATCTCATCATATCTAATTTTAAAGAAATATATTTTATTTGTCTGTAAATTATTTGCATTAAGATGTAAAACTCATACCTCTATAAGTTAAAGAGTAAATGGTCACTCTTACTTGGAGAGAATTTTAGTTCCACTCTTTTCCAGTTTTACTTCACCCTTTGAGAGACTTAAAAATGTCACTCTTTTAAAGATTGGTTACTCACCCAACTCTTTTAACTCTCATAAAGTATAACTCTAAATAAAAAGAGTGACATTTCACTTGTCACAGTGAAACCCTATTCTATTTCACTCGAAAAGAGTGAAACAAAATTCACTCTCTTAAGAAAGAATGACTGTTCACTCTTTTTATAATAGAGTGTACATTGCTTTTTTTTTTGTTACATTTCATGGCTAGTTAAATTCTTTCACTCCGATAGATTTCATAAGGGCAGTTTTTTCAAGTTTATTCCTTGTAAACAAACAATTCTGACAATGAATAGTTTCATACAATAAACATTTAAAATACTGGTATCCCTGTAACTAGGGCATTTTTTTTTAAATTTTGTTCATTTGATTGTCTCGAACCAGCCATTGATGCAGCAACAGGTCAAAATATGTGCACATGTCATAATTTGCCAAAATTGATTTATTTTTCACAATTCGCATCCTTATGCTTGATTCAAATTAACTGAAACTGTTCATTTCAAAAACGGATCAGAAATGTTAATATATACATCTGTTTTTCTGATAGACAGTCAATGGAAAAAAAGGTTTACTGATCTTTGAATGATTTATCTCGATTTCACCCTTTACTCCATGACAGAGGTGGTTTTCAGGATATCCCATAATGCATTATTCTAATATACTGATTGTATAATATATGCCTGCAAATCCAATTCAATTCCTATACTTATGTACAGGTTGCTGAGGTTTTCGAGGTGTCAGCAATGTGGGTAAACACTGGGCTATTGTGAAAAGAAACACATCCCTAGAAAGATATGAATGAGTACTATTCAATGGAATTCTCAAATTCCTAATAGCCCCTTGTCCAGAAAACCATTTTGCCTATTATATATCAGTGTATCAGAATAATGCATTGTGGGATATCCTGAAAACCACCTCTGACTCCATGACAACCTTACAATATCATAATTTCACCTTGTTTAGGCTTTCGCCAAGGAAACCCAACTTGGCACTTGGCACTAAATTTTTTAAATTCAGTTTTGAATGCAGGAGGCATTTATTGCAGGTTCGACATGCATGGTGAAAATTCACTTGAACTGAAAAATGGTACTAGCTGTTGAGGGCTTGCAACTAATAATACATCTTTTACACCAATAATTTATAACTATTAAGATACACACAATGAATAACATTTTTGTTTTAAATTTAACTGTACATCATATACAATTATTCAAAATACCCATAGGGCTTAGTTACTTACTATCACATTTAACATGCTGATGTAAGGTTAAATAAAAAAAAAACGTCTTAACGACGTTAGTTTGTTATTACAACTTCCGTATACCAATGTTTTATAACTGCAGTACTGCAATTTCTTGAAAAAATACTGTTAAAAACATCATACTATCAGCTGCCAGGAACAAATTCAGCTGCTAGGACCTAATTATAGACTCACCAGGTACACACTGTATGCAGCGCCCCATGAAGGAGCATTCGCACAGGGGACCAACGGTTTTATGTGATTGTCCGACCACGGAGCAAGTAGAGTAAAGTTTCTTGCCCAAGGAAACAAGGAGACGAAAACCGCCCGGCCCAGGGCTCGAACCCATAATCTCTGTATTACGAGACCCGTGCTCTAACCGCTCAGCCACGCTCCCCTCTTATACATTATGACAAGAGTTGTTAAACATAATCCTTTCACAATAAATAAATAAGGTTTAAAAAGATAAATAATTGCATGGGTCAATCACATTTTTTATTTTTACCAAAGTAGAATACAACTTAGAATACAAAAAAAAAAAAGAAGATACTTAGACATTTGTTAATTCCTGAGAAGTGATAAAGGGTGCAGCAAGATATATTTAGAAATATGATCAATATGGTTCTGCTGTAAATAAGATTGTTTAATCAATTGATTTATCAATACAAATCCTGAGAACACAATAATCTCTTAAAGGAATATTGTGGATTTTGAAGCAAGAAAGACTAATTGTTTTGACATGTTAACAGGTAGAAATAAAAAAAAAAGAACACATTTCAAAACTAAAAATTGTGTAGATACTGCTACAATGATTACTAAATCTGCAATAATTTTGTTGAAAGTCACAAGGATTGCTGTAAAATTCTGACAATTTTCATGAATGCATTGAAGGACCATAAATTATGAAGTCCAGTCTCCAATGTACTTCAGCATTAATGAAGTGTATTTTTAAAAGGGACTGGGCCAAAAAAAACCTAGATTATTTAGTTTTTTTAACATCTAAGTATCCCATAAATATTAGATGATACACAACATTTATATTAAATGGGAATCTGATAATATTTCTACATTCTATTTGTGGTTGATTTACACTTAATATGTCAGAAAATAATAGCTAATAACCAAATATTGCTTAAAGTGGGACAATTGTGATTAAAACCTTTCATAAAATAAAAAATACAAAAATATATATTTTGTTTGTTGATCTTGGGTATGAGACTATGCTTTAAGCATATGTATTGAAGCTATATACAAACAAAGTGACAAAAAAATATTTGTTAAACATTCCTTTCACATCACAGATTGCAGATACATCAAAAGAAATTTTGAGTTTGCATTAGATCTTCTGATAAATAATAAGGTTTCACCTCTAGGGGGCAGTATAATTAAAAATAAAAGAACAAGTAAATATTTAAATATATAGGGATTGAATTTGACAATGAAAATATACATTCTGCCATTATTACCGCTAATACTTCAAATGATGCACAAATCTCAAATTGCTTGGATAAAAGTTTGGGGATAATGCTGATGAAGTTATCATGGTTATCATGTCAAAACAGAATTGACAGTCTACAGTGCAGAAGAGAGTAAATAAGTTTCCTAAGGAAGGGAAATATTCTATGCAAGTATCATCTTAGAAATCTTTGGATATGTATCTAGAAACTTCATTACCATGATTTCTGAATAATCCTGAGGAATCGCATTTCATGTCAAATGACAACACACCTTAAAAAAGGTATAGAAGGGTTTTATTACCTGAAATTTCTGAGTGACTAGGAGATATTATTTACATATTCATAGCCAAACCTTTAACATCATATTAAACAAACTTTCAAGATAATATGTATAGAAATGTTCTTGTAAAATGTAAATATATACTAATTATATATCACATACAAAATTGAGGATTAGGCAAAAGAAAAAAAGAACTCTTTCTCAGCTTCCCGCGCGCATATGGTTAAAAATTTGTAATATTTTTATTTTTTATTTTTTAATACATTGAAAGATAAAAAAAAAGAAAAAAAAATGTGTATTATATATATACAGATATATATATTATATACAGATTTCAATATTTCCATACATAAGTTACAAATAAATTTATATACACATATTTCAGTAATACAGCTATAAAGTGAATGGGCTTGCCAACACAGATTTAGTTGAGTTGTATGTAACATATTTGAACTGTGCACACAGATTAACCCTTTGAGCTTTGAGCAGCAACTGGTGCAATTTGCACTGCATTAATTATTCATGAGGTAAACATTAGTTGCTGCCTTCTGATTATTTAATTTATAAAAATTGATAAAATTGTCTCTTTTGAAATTTAGAATCACCTCGGTATTTATTTGAATATTACTTCATATGTTGAATGCTTGGTTCAAAAATAATGCTCATAAGAAAAATTTAAGATAAATTAATTAAAAGGCAACTATAATGAATACACCTAAAAACACCGAGGCCTGTATTCCAGAAAGATGTTTAGCAAAACCATTGTTTAACTGAGCATCATCTGTCCAGGAATTATACGCATCATTGCAGCTTTCAAGCAGAACAGTTCAAAGAGTCGTGCTGTTGACGAGAAATAAAACCTTGATTTAGCTAAACACCTTTCTGGAATACGGGCCCAAATGTTTAAATGGTAGCTCTTGGGCACTCAAATATAAGAGTTAAGTTTGAAACAGACTTTAAGACCAAAATTAAGAGTGTATCTTAATATTTACACAAGGATTATGGGCTCTAGGCTTGTGTCGCCTACTCACAGGCCACTATGGGTTTATATTATGTCAGACACAGTTGATTAATTTTGAGGTGCTAGATATCGATGTTACCTTATGATTTCTTGTCAAAGGTGAGGAGTTTAACTACGTAATATCAGTGCATCCCTCAGAATTGATATCAGTGCATCCTACAAAATACATAAATTCCTGTGTTATAATTCTTTTCCACAAATAAAATTATAATGAAGTTAAAGGGGGATTGGACAAAATTTAAATGATTTAAACTTCATATGTTAGAAAATAACAGTCAATTACCAAATATTAGAAAATTTTGATAAAAACATTCAGAAAAGTCTAAAATTTGAATTATTTGTTTGTTGATCTAGGGTATGAGGCTATTCTGTAAATGTATTTATTAATGCTATAAATCAAGAAAGAGACCAAAATTTGTTTGTAAAACTTTCCTTTCACATTATAGATTTCAGATAAATCAAAAGAAATTTCAAAATTGCATTAGATCTCCTGAAAAGGCTAATTTAAATAATTCAACTATAGAGGGCAGTATTTATCGTTGTCAACAACGATAATTAAAAATAAAAGAAAATTTAAATATTTTCATATATACAGGGTTTGAATTTGACAATGAAACTATGCATGCTGTCATTATTACCGCTAATACTTCAAATGATGCAAAAATCTCATAATGCTTGGGGAAAAGTTTGGGGATGATGCTGAACTTGTCTAATGCCCCTTTAAGAATGTGCAAAGTATTGAAAATTATTTCATACATTTCACACTCAATGGTCAGAACCCTTTCGCCTCCAAGGCCTCTGAGCATTGTGGGCAGCGACCAACAACCTGTAAAGAGAAAAAAGTGACAAAGAAAAAAAGTGATATATTAAAATGTGTCAAACAAACGAAAACTAAAAATATTATACATTCATTAATTTAAACCATTGCATTAATACTACTACTACTAATAATAATAATAATAACTGGGTTTATGTATCGTAATTTTTCATTTAGATCGAACCGCTCATGATTCGCTGCAGGTAGATCATAACAATCATTTCACTTCATTTAGTGGCAGCCTCTTTCAGGTGCACATCCTATCGGAACTTAGATTGTAATATTTACCCTTTATAATGCCCCCCAAAAATATTGTTTGTTTGTCCATAACATGCCTCTGAAAAGGTAGGGTTGGTAGGTCAGCTTTTTTTTTTTAATATTATTTGTAATAAATGTACATGAAACTCACCTTAAAGAATTGAAAAATTGAACAAGAAATAAACTTAACTTACCAGAACAATTATACTGCTGATTCTTAAGAGGTCTTCTACATTGGAAAATACAGTTCATGTCAAGTCATATCATATTTTTATGATTTGAAGACTTTCTCGGTGAATTTTTATATCTTTTTTATATGAAAAAATCCTCAAATAAGAGTTGGAAAATAAAAAAAAACTTTATAAAGCACACAGTCGGGCCAAATTTTGACGGTCGGTCGGGCGAGGACAAACAAACATTTTTTTTTGCCTAACCTGGGTGGGGGCAGACTATGATGGACAAATCTGATAACAGTTTTAAATGCAGGAGGAAGACCGGAGTACCAGGAGAAAAACCTGCGGAAGCGAGTATGGACTGAAAACCAAATGCATATAAGCGCAGGGAATTCCACGAATGTTAATGTTATCTAAGATCCCAACCTGAACTGATGTCAAGCTGTAAATGGCTAATTGCTACATATCAAATATACTTGCCGTAACTGGGCCCGTTTCATAAAGATTTGAATCAAGCTTATGTTTGATTGACGTTTATATACATGAACCTATCTGATGTACGTTTGATTCAAATATTTATGTGTGTCTGCTTCTCAAATCAGGTGTACACTGTCTGTTTTACAATTTTACAATCAGATAGCACTACATGGCATAGTTGCTAAATTTCCCCCTTTCTTGAACTTAAGACCAAATTTGCAACAACAAATTTGTTCTCTAAAAGATTTTTGTTTTAATAATGTTATTAATTTTATTAATACCATATATACTTCAAGAGCAAATGGAAAACAAAATTCTCTTGGATTGTGCACTACTGTTTGGTGGGCTTATTTTATTAGTTATTGGGTGAAGCGGAGGTATGTTATGTGAAATACTCGTGCGTGAAGTGTCATATCCGGGTGAAGCGCAGCTGAGCCTGGATATGACACTGAGCGCACGAGTATTTCACATAACATATCGACGCTGAACCAAATAACAAATTTATCATACCACTAAGTCAATCTTAATTTTTAAACTATTTATTTATTTGTTTTTTCAACTTTTTAAGCTTTATTTCACAAACATTAACAAAAACGAACCACTTTTGGTGAATGTTTTACTCTACATAGTATTGCACATCCCTACAAATTTAAAATGCAACGTTCCGACGCGCTCAGTGACATGATATAAGTGCGTCTGACGTGCTCAGGGTATGATACGAAATATATCACGGCAGCGGCTTTTCCAAATATGGTCATAAATTCTCTTAGTGGTATGATAAATTACTTTTTGACAACTTGCACTGTTACAAGAAATCTAGGTGCTTAAAGTCGTAAAATTAGTTCTGGAATTAGGTGATCAACTAACTGACAAATTTGTTCCCATAATTCAATTTAATGTTTTGTTCTAAAAAAAACCCCTCATTTTATATCAATATACATCCTTTTCAGCCCATATTTTGAGATATCATTATTGATGGTGCCAATTTTCATTTTTTTTTATTATAATTATATGCATATTGCATAAATGGAATATTTAGTACGTGAATTTCACATGCATAAATTATATTTTGGTGTACTTTACCTTATCAAATGTCAAAACTATCAGGCTCATAGATTCTTAAAACCTGGACACTTGATTTACATCAATAACGCCACCAATAATGTGCATTTGTTTATAAACGAACACTATTTAATGGTGATCAATCAGCGGTGTGTATGTATCTATGTATCACTTTCAAGGAGTAAAAGCCATTCAAAATTTCATGTATATTTTTCTTATAAATTTGTCCTCTTTGTCTGAAAAATTAACACAGCTAGTCAAAGCTTTAAACGAGCTTACCTCTGCTATTACACTCAGTTGCTCGCACATATCATCCATTTTGTTGCACCTCTCAGTCACACTCGCTAGGTTAAAATTACATCCCTGTAATTGCTGTGTCAGGCTTTCCACGTCTGAATTTGCTTGAGGTAGTTCTTTTTCCAAGGTTTTGATTTTCTGTTGAAACAAAAATGTTTCACAGTTTAATGTTAACTTTATTGGTGTTTATTTTCTATTCCCAACCCACCACATGCAGTAGATTGGATTGTTCTTTAAGGTGTTTTCTCACAGATGCAATAATTATTGTTTATGGTTTCGGAATAACAATTTTTAGCATAAAAAGTAAAAATTCAAAAAAAAAAAAAAAATGCACCCCTTAATGCACACTGAATGCAGATGTGCTGTCAAAGTGATCAAATTTTATTCAAAATTTTTTGTGAAAAGTAATATGGTAACCCTTCTTTTTTTTAAATTCAGTATAATAATATATCTGCTGCGTCAGATTGTTACACATTCAAGGATCAGCAACCTTGAAAGAGATCCAAAGAGGAACGAATCGAATGATGTCCGGTACTATGTGATGAATACAAGTAAACAGTATTTTGAATATAATCAGCACAAATAAATCTACAGTATCTACCAAATACTAATTTTTTTTTGAGAAAATCAATGGAGATTTTGCATCTGTGAGAAAACGTCTAATAACTGATTGTGACAAAGTTGGGCATGCTATAAATTGCATAAGTATGGAACCTTAAAAAACACAATTTTGAAAAATAATATCTGCATATACTGAAACTCGCTAGGACATATTAGAACCAATCACCATTTTATGTGCAAACCACTTGGACAAAATACAATATTTAGAACTTTTTTAGCAAAATTGTCATTTTCTAAATTCAGAGTTTCTTTTTTACTTCATTACTACGAAACATGTAGGTCACTTGTAAATGATTTTTCATATACACAAATACAAATGACATAATTCAAGCATTTAAATAACCTATCTGCAACTTGCTGATGAGCCTGTGAAACCACCTGGAATATCATCTATCCATCATCAGGAAAGAAGAATGACAAAAGGAAAATTAAGGTTAAAAATTGGGAAAGAAATCCGCCCGAAAGTGAACAAGATCTGCTAGATGTGAAGACATATAAAACCAGTTGAATAAAAATATAAGGTCACTTGGCTTTACTTACCTGATCTTTTATGTCATTCTCTTTTCTCACTTTCTGCAACAGGTTTTTGGAAAGATTCATTTTCTGAAATTGTTTCAAAAGTTTTTTTTGTTAAGATTGTGTGAATTATCATAACAATGTATTCTTGAATATGCTGTAAATTTTATAACTTGATAAACATGAGAGTTATATTTTTCTAAAGCTTTCGTGATTAATTGTTAACCCTTTGAACCCTGGCCACTTTTTATATATGTGTACGGCTTACCCGGAGGTATAAAATCCCTGTACAAGCCTTAAACAGACTTTGATTTTGATGTCCCTTACCTTATTTTATAATTTTACAATAGTCTTAATTATTTTAATAGCCAACATTCAAACAAGAATATTATTTATGTCGACCAATATATCCGACGTTTACATTGCAGTCTATGGGCGACGCAATATTTGTTGAAAATTGTGATCAACTTCATGAAAATATGAAGAATTATTTACTTCTCTCATGGAAATAAGATTGAAATGACCTATCAACCAAGGGTTCAAAGATCAACTGATGTCTTCCGAAATGAATAAAACCATTGATACTTGCAACTACAAATGCCCTGTAGACAGGCACATCTTTTTTCTGACATGTGTCCTGAAAGCCGGTAAACCAGCTCATTGGGTATACGGTACATGTACACGTGAGCGGGTATACCGGTTCATCGGGTTCAAAGGGTTAAAATGTATTCTTAGATCTGTTGTCAATTTTATTAATGTCAAGTTAATCAAGCATTGTATGCTAGCAGAGCAATGCTTGATAATCAATTTAACTCATCACAAACAAACTGTTGAGAGAAACTACCTTGATCATGTCTTCATATTGCATATGAAGATTAGAAAATACATAAATCACTGTTGTACAGTATATATTATACTGCCAAATATCCAGGGAGGTAAAAAAAACAACTCAAGGTTTTTTTTGTTCTCCTTGTTTCCTTAGGCAAGACTTCATTCTAATTACTCAAGTGTTTGGACGTCATGTTAAGTCAAGGTTGGCCGGTATTTCCCGGGAGGGAAATACCGGGCGGTAAATACCGGTATTTACCGGTAAATACCACCAAGCAAATTTTGGCTAAAGTGGGAAATACCGGGAAATACT